>MU914293.1:11797-22990 GCA_036418165.1 Cooperia oncophora | reverse complement strand
TCCCTGCAACGTGCAAGGGTTGCCCAATGAGCTTTCTCAGCCTAAGGGACACGATGAACTTTATACCTTTCGTGTTCAGAGCTTTCACGAAGAAGTCTGATCATCGCATAGGCGGTCGTCCAGGCGTTCGCTTGACATCCCGTGGAATCCAGTCGGTGACTGCTCTGGTCCAGCGGTCGTCCTCGAAACGCATGACGTGTCCGGCCCACCTGATCTTCGAACCTTGGCAAATGCGGCGCGTCTCTCTGAATCTTTCGATCGTTAGCGGAGTGCGGGAGCTCCGGCGATTCCTCTCTCACTTGGTGTAGCGGGAACTCCGGAGCATTCGCCCTTATCGGGAAATTGCGCGCGTTGAATAACGCTGACCGCATGCTCATCCTGCTTTCGTAGAGTCCAAGTCTCTGAGGCGTACGTCAAGGCAAGAAGGACCGCGGAATCGAAGAGGTGGGCACGGAGCTTGGTGTTCTTCGTCTTCTTCGCTACTCCCTCGATGTTCTTGAAGGCTGCCAGGGCCGCTCGTTTTTCCTTCTGCGGCACGCCTGGGAGTAGGTCATCAGTCATACTTGATTGTTTCACGACCTAGGTACACATAGCTAGAGCATTCAGAGATGGTCGTTCCGTTGAGCGTGAATGGGGCATCAGATACCAATCCGTTTCTCATGAACATCGTCTTCGTTAGGTTCAGCCGTAGACGATTCTTCCACACGCGCAGTCGAATTCAGCCAGCATTCGTTCCGCTTGCTCGATGTTTGGCGTTATCAAACGATGTCGTCCACCCGGCAAAGCGGAAAATGGTTGTAATGTAGTGGGACCGATCGATCTTCACTCCCATGCCTTCCCATTCCAGTTGACGCATGACGTTCTCGAGAGAGGCGCTGAAGAGCTTGGGCGAGATGGTGTCGCCCTGTCGGGACCCTCTCTTCACATCAATGATGATCTCCTTGTAGAATGGTGAAATCTTGGTCGTGAAGTTGCTGTAGAGCTCACGAAGAATCCTGATGTACTGAGTAGGAATACCCTGGTTGCCCAGGGCTTCGATAACCGCTTCTGTCTCAACGGAGTCGAAGGCCTTCTTCAAGTCGATGACGTCTGGAATAGGGGCCATTCTTGTCACTCTCGGCGATACTATCGCATTGAGCTTCGTTACCGTGGGGGATGTGATCCAGATGTGCTTGAATCCTCCTTCGAAACCCTGCTTGCTCGCATGGCTGTCCTTCGTCTAGTGTTCTGCCAATCCTATTCAGGATGACTCGTGTGAAGAGTTTGTAGACTACAGACAGCAGGCAGATTGGGCGATAATTGCCAATGTCGTACAGGTCTCCCTTCTTGTACAGCAACACAGTCTTGCTGGTTTTCCACGAGGTGGGTACCTTGCATTCCGACAGGTAGCGCGTGAAGAGTCGAGCCAGAGTTTTGACGAGAACTGGCGGAAGATTCTTCAGATGTTCGGGTCTGATCCTGTCGGGACCGGGTGCCGTACGATTCTTCACCGACGAGGATGCGCGGACCCCGACGAGATGGCGTGTCGGACTTCGGAAGGGAGAACTGCAGGAACGACATATCCATCCTGCTCCAAGCGGTATGGTTGCAGGTGGACGTGGCTGTCGAAGAGATCCGAGTAGAAGTGGAAGTCAGTGGATTGACCTCTTCCATTGCCCTTCTTGATGCGGGTGATTGTTCCATTTCCGGACGCCGGAGGGCGGTCATATTCTTTTGAGGTTCTCTAACAGGTTGGCGAAGTTCGCGGGCGGGCTCTTGCTCTTCCCAGCCTCTGCGGCTTCCACCAATACTGCTGCTCTTCTCTCTTTGAGGTCTTCTTTTATCGCTCCTCTGCATAGCTTCGCAAGCTCAGACGGTCAGCTGGGGTAACTTGCCTGCGGGCTCGTTGGCGGGCTTCCCGTTGTTGGCGGAAATTCAGCTCGAAGTTTTCCCAGAGATAGGACGGCTTCTTGGGTTTAATTCTTGGAAACCCTCTTGGACTTCTTGGCGCGAGGTTCGTTGAAGATGTTGCAACAAGCCGTTCGTATTTCCTCGTCAATGTTGTCGATGACAGAATCCTCCCAGAGCCCAGCGAGAGAAGTGAAGTGATCCCAGTTGATGAAGGTCTTTGGGCTTCGCTTCTTGAACTTTGCGGCTCTCTCTCCTCGCATCGAAAAGCGGAATCTTGCGCGAAGGAGGCGATGGTCGGATCCCGTGTAGAACTTAGACCAAACAGCGACATCGATTAGGCAAAACCTTCGATTGCAGATGATGTGTGGTCGATCTCGTTATGGAATTGTCCACCAGGAGACTCCCATGTCCAGCGTAGAGAGTAGGGCTTCTGGAACTGCGAGTTACCATGGATGGTGTGGGTCGACATGATAAACTCAGACAGCCTTTCACCTGCTCATTCCACTCCGTTCCGTGAGTTCCGATGTGAAGTTCTTCAGCCGTTCTTCTTGGTCCGATCTTAGCGTTGAAATCACCGACGATTGACCTTTAAGAAGTATGGATCTATCCTTTAGAACTTCTCAATTCCATATAAGAAAACGCTTCGAGCTCATTTCCTCGGTTCGGTAGCTTAGATGTTTGGTGCGTAGGCGACGAAGATTGTCAAAGCTGGAGTTGAACCACATCTTCTCAATCGCAAGCGTCCGATTCGGGTCGTCAGACTTTCGTACGAATCGATGTTCATGGCCAAGTGCGTGTTGACGAGGACGCCCACACCGCCAACGCCTCTGCTGTCGCATGTTCCGAGGAACAGTTCTTCTCCAGTCTCGTACACGGCGTGTAGCGGGCGATGCCTCCTCGTCTCGGTCAGTCCGATGACGTCGTACTTGATCTTCCTGGCTTGCAACATCAGATCTTCGATGTGAGCTTCCGATGCAAGCGTCCGTGCGTTGAAAGTACAGATCGTCATCCTAGTCCTGGGCGACTCAAATCTCCGTTGGCCCTGTGATTTTTGCAGCCTCGTCCGAGCGGTCCCAGCCGACGACGTCGCAGAACAACCCTGTCGGTGGTTCCTCGATCAGGGGAATGAGGCCCATAGTTGTTACTGTTTTCGGCGAGAAGAAAATTAACCACGCGTAGCTCGCCAGGCTCTGACGTGGCACCCTCCGCATTGGTACGTTTTTGGAACAGTCCAAAACCGTTCACCCCCACGCCACGATGAGGCTGCGGGGGTGAACGGTTTTGGACCTGTTCCAAAAACCTACCAATGAATACTACTTCGTAATGTCTCGAAAGGACTTTTGGGGTCGACATCACTGCCCCGCTCAAACCTCAATGTACAACAACTATGAAATTAGGTCATTGATAAGAATTTGAGAAAAAAAAAATACGAGAATTGGTAACTCTATCTAAATTGGTACGCACGGTGCCAATATAATTGGGAGAATTAGCGAAAAACGTGAAAGGTTGAAACTGGTAGCAACTTGCGGGAATCCCTTTTTCCACACAACAAGAGAGCGATTTTGGGGCGCGTTGCTCGTGGCACCGTTGCCATGTAAAGGTTACAATAAGATACGGAGCTGCATTTATTTATTACTCTGAAATCTTCTGAGATCGGCTAGGCGTGGCCGGCATGGTTTCACTTACCTGAAGGTGTCGGTGCTCTAATGAAGATATTTGATCATTGGACACATTTGTTATCGTTGTCTCTGTCCAACACAACAGGATGGCTGTTTCCCAGGCGGAAAATTCACGAGTAACAGTTCCTTGCATGTTCGAATGCCGCCTCTCCTGGCTCGAGGGGATAAGGGAGTGTACTTCTTAAGATCTATGGGAGCACGCAGCCCCTTTTTATATTCAATCCCTTTCGTATCCCCCCCCCCCCCATTTCCAAGTTGTACTTTCGGAAATGAAAGGCGGATAGGGCAATTCAGCATCGGCTGGGAATTTCGTCGGACGAGCCGGGCACGCGTTTGGGCGTCAGGGTCAGTAGGTTGCAGCTTGATAGTCTCACAACGGCACCTTCCCAAAAAAAGGCGTCCAACTTCCATTCCGTCTTGTACTGAGTAAAGAGATGACTACAGATATCTCTATAATTGTCTCGAAACAGCAGTAACCCACAAGAAGCGCAGCCGCTGCCACGTTCAAGTTACGCCCCCCCCCCGCCACTTGGATTTTCCAAGACATGGGTATCGCGTGTAGTACAACTAAAGCCCATTATCCATACGTTTTGAATGAATCACCCCGACGCCGGCCAGAGCCGAACTAATCAATATCACTTTTCCATTTTACAGAGTAAGTAAATTGTCCCCACATTTGGGCATAAAACTGTCCGCCAACATAAAAAAAAGATGTCAAGAAATCCAAAATGATTTTACACTTGACATGCCACCAGCCAATTTTGTTCAGCGGCTGGACCCTGGCCGCATTTCCCATCATTGGTTGCTCCATTCCCTTGAAATCGATCTTTACCCGTTCGACCATCTTGCGTAGAGCAACGGGGCCGAACGACCATTTGTCGCGTTGCACAACCGCCCTCCGACAGTCCGCAATGATGAGGACTGTACTTTCTGCAGTCTTGATCTTCATGCAAGACATTTCATGAATAAATCAAAGCGACAAGGGATGGAGTCCTCGCAACAAGTTCATAAGCTCTAGCACAGCGTTTTACGGGCTTTTGACTGAGCGTATTGAAATTCTATTAATGGTTTGTCGGGAAGTCTCAGAACAAAAAGAAGGTGACGTTTCGGAAAGTTTTTCACTTCAAACGAATTATTAACCTTTCCCCCTTAATTACTGCATGGATTACAAATCCAAAATAAGAGGCATAATTCGAATCAGCACACTTTGTAATGTTTCGCGGAACGGTCCAATAATCCCATCAAAAAAAAAAACTGGTGGTCGTGAGATCCACGGGAACCCCCGAAGGGGCTTTTTTTGCCTGGTCCTGATTGATGAAGTATTTTACCAAGCAAGAAAGTTCCAATGTTTTTGAATGGTGATTAGTCGTTGGTGGGAAATCTGAGAATATGCAGGTGAGGTAGAACAACTTGAAAACCCCCAATTCGTACATATTTATGGATAGCGATTTTGTAGAATGTGTGGGCGGGGCGTTGTCATGCAAAGGAATCGGACTCTTTCTGTTGACAAGTGCTAGGCTGCAGCTGACGCGATTTTCGGTTACATCTTGTCGATTTCTTCACAGTAGGACTCTGCTGCGATGGTTTGTTTGGCCTGTGGCAAAAGTTATAGTGGATCACACCAGCCGATGACCACCGCAATGTGACCATAATCTTTTTTTTCGTGAGGATTCGGCTTTGGAAATTGCCTCGGTGGTTCGTCGGCATCCAACCACTGTCCGGAACGTCTCCTGTTATCATACATGATCCATTTTTCATCACAGGTGACAATTTCGTTCAACAAAAACGAGTCGTTTCTGTTACGCAAAAGCATGAAGTAGGAACCTCGAGACATGTCAATTTCTGCCGCTCACTGAAATTGTGGGGTGCCCGCTTGTCGATTTTCACCTTCCCAATCCGTCTCACTAGGGAAGGTCGTCAGGTCGAAGTGGCCATTTGTGATGAGATGTAGATCACTAGACGTGGTTTTGGACGCTGATCTTGAATCTGCCTTCAATGCAACAGAGATTCTCTTGAACCGATATATGCGAGGCCGCGTTTTTCCACAGAACGACCATGGGGGATCCATGCTGAGCTTACACTTTTTTGCTTGGTTGACGCAGCGTGGCAAACAAGTGATTTTCGCCCGTCATATACTTACTTCATTTTCATCACCTGATCTTGTCTGAAGAAAAAGTCGGACCTCCGCTTTATTAGTGGCGCTTGGACTCCTTGTAGAAGCACAGTAGTGCACTGTAGTCTACAAGGAGTCCAAGCGCAGTAATAAATGGAGGCAAACTTTTCTTCAGACAAGCTCAGGTGAGAACTGAAGTAGTAGTGACGGCCAAAACCACTTTTTGCCACGTTTGCGCAACAAGCAAAAAAGTTAAGCTCAGCAGGGATCCGATCCCATGACCTGTTGCGTGGTAAACGCGGCTCCATAACTCCGTTCAGAGAGAATCGCTTTGCAAATTTGAAGGCAGATTCAAGATCAGCGTCAAACCACAATGTAGTGATCTACATTCATCCAACACACGGCCACTTCGACCTGGGACGGACCTTCCACTAGTCAGACCCACCCGCGCACAAGTGGATTTACCAAACGCCTAGCTTTGTTGCAAATCTCTCGAACTGTTTTGGATGGGTCACCCTCTACAAATGCCTTCAAATCTTCGTCAGGTATTGCTTTAGGTCGACCGCTACGAGGTTCATCTTCAAGGCTGAAATCTCCAGAACGAAATTTGTCGAACCATTGTCGCACGGTGCTTTCTCCAACACTATTGGGCCCCCACACCTGGTTAATTTCTTTCGAAAGCTGTTGCATCAACTGTACGGATTGACCCACTTTGTAGCTGAAACAATATCGTCCGAAGTTGCTCTTTTGGCATGATTCAAAAAGCCTTGGGAAGAGGGGGTTTATCAAGCAATGGTGAAACGGCAATTATACCATCAGATAGCGCAAAAATTCTCTTCAGGATGTACTTCTGAGACGCAAGGGAGGATGAGCTTTTAACTAGAAATGAATGTACAAAAAATAGTGATACAAAACGTTGAGAACTTTCCGGAACCAGTCATACCTGCGGCCGCGTCCACCAGCGACCACTAGCGCTCCGCGTCCGGCAGCGTTAGCGACTAGGAAAGCGTAGATATCGATCTAGCGACCAGCAAAGTCAAGGGCCGTGGAACTACAGGTATCGAATCTAGCGACCAGACAAGCGTTAACACAGGGCACAGCATTGGTTGGGGGATTCCTATTGGGGGGGGGATCGTATATTGGCCGTCAACAAAGGGGGGGAATGGGGGGGGGGGGTCGTACCAGCCCCTGAAAAAAGGGGGGGGGTCGTAAAAGCTCGACCAAAATCCCCATCGAATGCTGTGCCCTGGCTTACAGCCACTAGTGACCCACAGCGTCCAGAAGTGGAGAACACGGGGCGATAGGAGGGTAGCAGACTGCTGGTAGAGAATGTGGCGAGAGCAGGCAGCAGACTACCGGTAGAGAGCAGGAGGCGAGAGGCGGGTACCAGCTGTCTGCTACTCCCCTACTGCCTCATACTCTCCACTTACCTGACACACTTGCTGGTTTACTGGGACGCTGGTTACACGATGACTGTTCCCGCTGGGATCAGATTACTTGACTTCCCTAGCTCTCGAGATGAGCTGCTGAGTCACTGGTGGGACGCTTGGTAGGGACGCTTGCTGTCACTAGATCGACACCTATACTTCCCTGGCCCTTGAGGCGTTGCTGGTCGCTAGATCGATATCTATACTTTCCTAGTAGCTGACGCTGCTGGACGTCGAACGGTAGTGGTAGCTGGTGGACGCTGCTGCAAAGCATGAACCAGCCTTAAAGCACCTACACGAAGGCTAAATTCATGTGCAGCACACTAATTTTTAGCGATGCTGGCCACTAGATCGACAAAGATAATTTCGAAGAATCTCTTATTTAATTAGCGTGCTGTCAGACCTGTTCTGACCCACAGAATTTTAATATCTTACGACATCAATAAATTAAAAATTAACTTTTATTGTGACACTCATTAATAACATTCAGAGGGAAATCCTTGGGAAACAAAAGGGAAAATATTCAAAATCTTATCCAAAACTGCAGTCTAACATAGCGTGAGCCTCTTTATTGAGTGAAAGCCCACGAGCGACCGACAGTGCTTACTTGATGTCTTCAAAACTTTCTGAACTCAAGTTTATGTCGAGATCCGGGTCACTCTTGATGGTCACTTCTGCTCAATTTCAAAAACCAGAAATCAGGGATTGCACAGGTGCTTGGGATACCAGAACAGGCTTCTCATGCATATTCATAACTCTGATGATTAAACCGTAAACAAAACAACAATGATAAAATTAAGCACCACTTGGTTATAATATATGCCAAAACGGATGAACAAAGTTACAAAGTAAGAACTTGTTAAATTCTAGTAAAGTCTTGACTCAAAGGAAGTAAACTATAAAATAAAGCTAGCTAGTCTCACTAGAGCATTCACCGAATATTCAAAAGCCTAAGTAACTGATCTCGCATCTCTTCGGCACGTTCTCGCTGTAAATCTTGATAATCCTCCGAAAGTATCTCTTTCTGTCGTAAAAGGCGAAAGAGAATTCCGAAACGAGTCCGAATTTACTGCTTCCACTGAAAGACTTCTTCATGTGAACTTGAACCTTTTCTAACCAGGGAAGGTCGATCAGGGTCGAATGGCTAATTTTCAATGAGATGTAGCTCACTAGACGTGGTTTTGGACGCTGATCTCGAATCTGCCTCCGAAATTTGCAGAACGATTCTATGGACGGAATTATGAAGGTGTGTCTTAGAATTTTAAGTGCTAGGACAGAGTCTGGAGCGCAGGGTGGGCTAAGCCATTGGCATAAATAGCCGGGGAGCAACGGGTTCCCGTTGCCAACGTGGCTTGGTGTAGAGGTAAATGGTCTTGCTTCGCGGGCATGCTATTCGGATTTCTGGGAAGGGAACTTGTTTTGCATTTTGTGGGGAATGTCTCTTTTGAGTCTAGAAAACACTCAAACGCCAAATGGGTGCCATATTCGTGTTCAGGGAGCAAAACTACGCTTGTGGATAGGTTTCTAGCCAGATGTGAGGTTTTGACCCAACTATGAAAAGTGCGATAGCAATTGATCAAAGGGTTGTCAACCAATAGTTCCAGGGCAGTCTTCTTGTCGATTGTTTTGTCTATGGACGGGGAACTTCTTTTTAGAATACCACGGAAAAACTGGAGCGGTAACAACATGAATGCGTAAGAAATGGCAAGACGAGACTTTGCGCCGGAGAATGTATCTGCGTCTGAATGCAGCGGAATAGGTGTGAACATAGAATGAACTAACCCAATTGACGCTTCACTTGTCGAACGTGAGGGTTACAAATAACGCCAGATCTGGCTAGAAAAAAAACCCCCATCTAAGGCGTAGTTCGGCTCAGATACAAACAAAGAACATATGGCAACTCGCTCAGCGCGAAAACGCCTTATGCCACTTCCGCGCCAAGGGCACTTAAAATCCAAAATTCTTTCCTTAGAGGCACTAGGGCACATTAAAGGCCAAGGCGACGCCAGGTAAGCAAACACAACACTTGCTTTTTTCAGGCAAGTCAAGGAGAGCGCTAATGTAGCAGTGACGCCACAACCACTTTTTGCCACGTTTGCACAAGAAGCAAAAAAGTTAAGCTCAGCAGGGATCCGATCCCACGACCTGTTGCGTGGTAAACGCGGTGGAAAAAGCTCCATAACTCCGTTCAGAGAATCGTTCTGCAAATTTCGAAGGCAGATTCGAGATCAGCGTCCAAAACCACGTCTAGTGAGCTACATCTCATTACAAATGGCCACTTCGACCTGACGACCTTCCCTAGTAAGTAATTTCTAGTGGACACTTGTTCAAAAGTATGGTATTGCATACAAGTGCACCTTTTAAAATATGAACACCTATAATTATTGAAACTTACACAGAAGGGTGAACGGCAGTTGTTGGCAGTCTCTGAGACAATCTCTGCACCACTCACGGATTATATCCGATTCTGAAGATATCTTTCTCAAATTTTCCTCTTATGCAATTATTAATTCATGAAACTGCTCACGTTTCCCAGTAACTGTTCCCGAAAGAAGACGATCTACAACAATATAGAGAGATTGCATGAAAGGACGCAAGAAGTTCGAATAAAACAGCAAAATATTGCGAGCATCCGAATCTCGAACCTAAATTGTCGGCCATTGCTGTGTGCCATAGCCTTACAGCGCGTTTGACGTGATCACCACTTAGGCTATTTCAGTGGTGAACCGATAGGGCTGAAAGCCATTATGGGATGTCAAGTCAATCGTAATACGTCGCGCCGGTGGGCGTGGCGAGCGGCGCCGCGGCTGCGAGACGAGTTGCCCTGCCTTGTTGTTTGAATATGCGTATTAAAGGGGAGGATCGATATTATTCGGTAGGGAATCTTAGGTACCTTGTTTTCTGTTTCAATCAACAAAATGATACACACATTGAGAATCCATCGCGCAACGCCACACGATGTAACGCGTGCGAAGGCGCAATAGGTTACGATTGTCTTGTCCGTCTTCCCTGCGAGGGTGAGGGGCGGCTTCTTTGTAGTGAAAAAACAGAGCACTTTCTCGGCAGTTAGCCCAATAGGATAAGTCTAAATTGTATCACTCCAGTCCGTTTGTTAGCGAATCATCATGCTGAGAAACAAGAAACTAGCACGCATTTGCGAAGTACCTCCCCAATTTTATTAACAGGAATAAAGTATAAAATTTCGTTTGAAATATTGCGGAATTTTTCTTCATACAACGAGCTCGCACTAATGCGCAAGCCAGATTGTTCGAAAAGGGCTTTCATAAGATGAGCTGAATCATCGGGTTGACCAATGGGACTGAGGAACCAGTTTTATTTAATACCTTTACAACAAGTGGAAATGATTTGAGACGAACGCTGCTTAGGCACTTTAGAATTAGACATTTGGTCCCTGACGGTCCAACCGTCATGGGCCACGTATAGTATCGTTGGACCAAGATCATTCGTTAAAATACGGAAAATAGTGGTCTCCTGGGATAACAATCACCAAATTTGCTCTTTGCTTATAAAGGAACATAGCGAGAATATTTTATCTTTAGTCTTCTCCCGCACCCTTCCCTCTATATAGCAAGAGCCCGTGACACTTCGATCACCTTTAACCCAATATGGTCGAAATGCTTTGACCGACCTAGAAAGTTCCCTACCCCGCAACTGCACACTAACAGTGAAATATTGCATCTGTATCGTAACTCATGACGGAAGACAGGCAAGAGAATCATATCTATCACGCTGTCGCGTGCAGCGCATCGCGGCAAGTAATCGATGTGCATTAGTTTGCTACTGAAGCAGCGAGATCGTATGAATTCAAGCGAAGTGTAAACTCCATGCCAAAAAGTATAGATCTTTCCTGTTTCTTTGGTACTCGAATTCGAACGACCGCCTAGGAAGATTCGTCTCTCGCACGTGCAGCGCCGCTTATCACGCCCCAGCGCGGCATTACGATTCTCTTGCCCGATACCTACTCTAAGCACGAGTGAAGAGATGAAGTGTAAATTACGTGTAAGCGGAAATTACGAAAAAGAAAGCAGAACTCATACTACGAACCTGGAGCTGAGGTTCGTCG
>MU914293.1:0-10847 GCA_036418165.1 Cooperia oncophora | reverse complement strand
AGATGCAGCGCATCGCGGCAAGTAATCGATGTGCATTAGTTTGCTACTGAAGCAGCGAGATCGTATGAATTCAACCGAAGTGTAAACTCCATGCCAAAAAGTATAGATCTTTCCTGTTTCTTTGGTACTCGATTCGAACGACCGCCTAGGAAGATTCGTCTCTCGCACGTGCAGCGCCGCTTATCACGCCCCAGCGCGGCATTACGATTCTCTTGCCCGATACCTACCCTAAGCACGAGTGAAGAGATGAAGTGTAAATTACGTGTAAGTGTAAAATTACGAAAAAGAAAGCAGAACTTGTACGACGAACCTGGAGCTGAGGTTCGTCGCCACCAGCAAAGACGTCTTCCTCATCACCATGCATTCTCAACTCTCCATGTTGAACATGGCTCACACCGCCTCTACCAAGAGCGATCGCTATCACCGCTCTCAGATCTTCACATGGCTGTAATCACTCGCTTCAAGCGTTGGTCAGGAAAACAATTCAACACACTTCACCTTGCAGAATATCACTTCAAACTGCATCCAGTCACATATAAGTTCTATGTCTTCCACAACCTCGTCGAATAGGTGGCGACCTGCACTGCGAGAAATCATGGTCAACCCTAAAAATGCAAATCACGATGCACTGGAATTTCCTGCTCCAAAATATTAAGAACGGAACCATTTGAACAATTTTTTGGCATCCGAAGCAGGGAAAAAATTGGCAACTCTTAACAGGGTCCATCTACACTTTACGTTTACTCCCATAGATCCTTCTCATTTGAAGGGTATGAAGTTCCCCATGCTGTTAATCATAGCCGAAGCTGTTCGATAATCGATCCGCTCCAAAAGTCATCAACAAACCAGATGATGTACATAAAAACTTCTAATATACTACTGTCCCCATCTGATAAGTGGTCACGCTTCGATAATGAGCATTTACCGGCAAACTCCCAACAACCGGCATATTCCCCATTAGATACTGCCGATCAAGTAATACCCACGATTACCCCTCCTCTGGACTTCTTTTCTCAGAGGCAAGCTGTACACTCACCTCCGAGAACGGGTCCGTGCCTTATGCGAGGCGAGTGAGCCCGCAGTTGCAGTAGCGTGTCACTTTCTCCGCTCAAAAGTGTACGGGATCCGGGTAATGGAACACGGGTGAACTTTTCTATACTCTGCCCGCGCTATTCTCAAGTTGCAGCACTTCGTCGATACCGAAGTCCAGCGAACACACACTGAGCTGTAGAGAAGAGCCAAGAGTGAGAGGGCGTAGATGTAGCGCGTCTGGCTATGGCTAGGAGGGCGGCTGGCCGGACGGCACCGAGTCTGCTCTCCAGTCCAGTTCCGTGCATTTGAGCAAAGAAACTTGCACTCTACTACTACATCTCACTTCGCATCATGGCAAGGCAGGCCACGGAGGTGAGTGTACGGGTTAATCCTTCAAGACTATATCACTTCGAGACAGCAGCATTTAGTCGACTTGGTATAAATATTCTGGCAAAGGGCGTAATGAATGAGACATTTTTGTTGGAGCTATAGCAAGTACACCACAGAAACAACATCTCGAAAAGGGCTTCGTTCGAGTGGAAACTCAAAAAGTCAGTACCCTGACATCAATTGTGGCGCCAAAAATCAGGCTGATTACCTTTTACAAAATGAGATAGTGTCTTCAATGAAACAAACGAGACATAAAATTCCAGCAAACCTATAGCAGAGCGTAGAGCGAACAGAGGAACGAGCGCATTTTTATTGTATGCCAAGTTCATCAGCTGACGATGCGTTAGAATAGGATGAACGCTGTCTTCACCAGCATTTTCGCCCAGATGGCGGTCAAAGGATGTGTGTCATGAACGCAAAGCGTACTAAAAAAAAAGATATGAAGCCATCTACATGACGCAAAGGAAACTTGGAAAAACTCATAAGTTAGGAACAAGACAAATACCTCAACCGCATCTCGGCCACATGTTTCTCCTTTGTGCCACCCCACCACATCAGTACCGTCAGTTACTATTTGATCACACAACCATTGACAGTCAGCTGATAACACGGTCATAGAAACACCCTGAATTAAGCTCAACATAATGATTAATAGAATCAATAGAAGTAGAATTGAGACTCGGTTTCGTTTTTAGGATTGAGGCCGATTGTTGATTTTTTTTTATTTTCCAAAGGAAGTATTAAAGGCGCAGTTCGAGGAGGGGGGGGCATTTTGCACTTTCGCTAGTTCGGTTTACAAGTCCTCACTGTGGTGGAATGAAACTGCGAACTCGTACGAGGCTGCAGCAAGCCTCGTCCAAGCTATCAGTGGTTAAAACTGTCAATCGAGAGAGCTCGTCTAGATGGGTTAACGCGCCCACGGGAAGTCTTAAATTGTTAAATTTTCCCCACACCCTTTCCCCCCCCCCCCTCTCGTGGTCTCACAACAGCCGCCGTTATTATAGAGGTCAAAGACGACTAATGCCTTGTGAGTGCAGAGACCGCCATACATAAATTTATCAGACGTATGACTCTGGCGGGCAGGAGGTGGTGTAGTGACAAGTGTCGCGCTTACCACTTGCGCGGCGCCGGGTTCAGATCCCGGCCGACTCCCGCCTAGGTCAGCCAAGCCTTCTACTTTCCGGAGACGGTGAATTGATACCAGACTCGTCTGGGAGGATAATAACGCTGACTGCACATCGCTGGCCCCGCCAGGTAGTAGCACATCTCATTCAAGCCACTACGAGTTTCTGAATGGAAGTAAATGCGTGGCCGCGTCCGCCAAGGGTTCATCAATGATGACGAAGACTTTATTCTTTTCAAAATTTTTTATCAACCCTGGCCACTGTTAGTCGACAAGTGCGGACCAACAGTTAGCCTCTGACAGCCACCAGTAACACAGTTTTAAATTTTTTATCTCGTTTATTCACTGACGCAGCGCTAAGGCGTTCATACTTCGCGACAGCAGCGGCGATGGCCGCGATCGTCGGTGCGTGACAGAGCGCGCCCAAACGCTATTATGGACTGCTCGCTTAATAAATAAGGAAATCCAACCTGTGTGACCTTATTTCCTGTCAATAACAGCTACTAACTGATAACTTACGACTTTCTAAACATGAGCGGATCTGGAATATGAGGTAAGGAAGTTTTCACTTCTTTTTAGGTCGGCATAAAACCAACTCCATTTCCTGGGTGAGCTTCTTTCCGTTTCTTTTTTGTTTTTATTGTTTCAATTATGCAAGCGCCTCAAAAATTCCTATCGTCTGAAGCTGTTCCAACTTCCAAAACATTCATAGTTTACAAGTCGAGTTCAAACAACGAAGAAAAAAAAGAAACAGAAAGAAAAACTCACCTTAGCAACCAAAACACTAATCATTTTACGCAACATCAACAAGCGAAAACTTTCAACAACAAGTGAAACTTTATAACCTTATGTACAATAAGCTCAACGAATGAAAAAAGAAACAATAAAAACCTACCCTAAATGAAGCTCCCACACTTTTTGCTCATTTCTATCCTGAATCAAGAAAGAAAATAGAAAACAAAAGCCATTAATTTCGGATCACTTTCTTCGTGTCAAACCAAACTTCATTACTTAAGAAAATTGCAGTTGAAGGAAAAAAGCTAGAAATTGAGTCGCTTCTTCCCAAAAGCCTTCGGAGCACAGTAATGGCGTTGGGGCGCGCTCTGCCATGTACCAACGATCGCGGCGATCGCCGAGGTCGCCACGATCGCCGCTGCTGTCGCGAAGTATGAACGCTGCCTAACTTTCCCCCTGAGAGACACTGCGGTCCTTGCGTGCATTGTTCACACAAGGAAAACAGCTCTTGTCACCAAGCATATCTGTTAAAAAGCCCCTTCAAAGCGTAAGCGGACTTCGAAACTCGCCCACAACACTTGGCTCGACCTGTTATAATGGCGCTTTTTATGTACTGCTCATCGGGGAAGTTTCGCCAGTACGTTGCCATCTTTGAATAAAATATCTCAAGAACCCAAGTGCTGATACCAACGAGACAGCTGATTGGCAATTAACATCCTTCTTGAAGACAGCGGAGGGTTTAGTCAGCTTTCTTTCAAGTGGACTTACACGAACTCATAGCACAGAACAGATAGAAAAGTGCCTCGACCTCCGAGGGAATTTAGTCTCTGAAAGCTCCCGCAACACATAGCACAGACATTTTCAGAAACCTCAGAGAACAGCCTTCAGTAATGCAGAGAGAAGATATTTGGGCGCGCTAGGTTGGAGAGAGAGAGAGACAGATAGAGAGAGAGAGAGAGAGAGATGGAGAGGAGGACGAGAGAGAGAGAGAGAGAGAGAGAGAGATTGGGGGGAGGAGGTTGCACCTCGCACACTCGCTACTTCCCATAGTCGTATCCATTGCCCTCCAAGAGCTCTCAGGGGTGCTGCAATCCCTGTCAGCAAGAATGTACCCCTCCCCCAGAAACTTTAGTCGTATCTTATATGGTTCTCTTAGAAGAGCCTTACCATCAGATTGCATTGCGTGAACTCTCAATATCACAACAGCTTTAAAAGTTCGGCAAATAATGGACAAACTCGTATATGACCATATGGAAAAAAACCAACTTGGCGGAACTTGCATAGCAGCAGTGAACAGATTACAGAAACCAAAGAGATGGAAATAATGGACTGCGCCTCTGAAAAAAGTAAGTGACAAGGAAGAAAACAAAAAATAATTCACAAATCGTAGAAGAAAACAAGTACCATGCACAATATGGTAGCCTATAGCTCGTATTAAACTCCTGTCATCTGGTTTTTCTTTATGTCCTGCATGCCAGGGAACAAGTTCTCTGAAAATGATGAAGTTCCTGGATCAGAATTTCTGAAACAATTATAGAACGAAGATGCACCTGTATGATACTGTGTGGGGAATACGACTCAGCTGAGGCATGACATTGCGAGATGACAGTGCTTCGTGAAGTGCATTCATGTAATCCTGTAATGAGAAAGTCTATATCCATACGACAACAAGGAAGTCAAAGATGAACATACCGTGAGCAGGACGGGATTTCCAAAATGCATCCGCACTGCCACCACAACGTCTTAACTTTGCCAAAAACTTCCAAAACACCGTCAGAGCACTCGAAGGACACTCTCTCGTTCTCATTAATGAACAGCTAGAATGGAACAGGAGGAAACTTCACTTCTCAGGGTTCATATGCGCAATGATTTGTGAATCAGATTGAGAGATAGTTCCGACTACTCATCAATTGTCACTAAGTTGTAACCGTTTAAAAGTTTTTGTTTTTTGTTTTTTGCTGCGATCTCAGCGGCAAAATTGTTAAAAGCAAATAAAAGCAGACCGCCGCAGCGTATATACAGCGCCGGAGCCAAAAAAGCTCACTATCTTCTTTCTTGGCATAAGAAAGGGCGCTATAAGTTACACTTGATTTGAATGTGATCGAACATTTCTACCACCATAATCAACAGCATATTAAATACTATTGTGATACTCCGCCCACACTGGACGAGCGCCATCGAGAGATTCTGGCACGCGACCGCGATGTGGTGCCTGAGATCAGCGAGATAGTCGATTTCTCCGCCACCGTAGACCACCCTATTGAACTCCGCCCGGACCGGGTAATTCGAAAGGCGTTTAGATCAGGTGACACACTTAGATGTTCCGTCTTCTTCAGGTACTCAGCCTGTCCAAATGGCGAGAGTTTTCCAACATCCTTGGTTCCATGCGTTGACACCCAATCCCTGTAGCAGTACAAAAGTTGTCAAGAGTACAGTGTGCGGGAGGATTTTCTTCCGCACTGCTCCCCGCCCGCTCGATGTCGACCGCCAGATGCGCTCACCATTAGTCCGGGGTCCACGAAGAAAATATCGGTCTTTCCATTCCAGGTACGGTCCATACCATCACCCGCGCCTTGGCGACTGTGGTGAAGATGATGTCCTAGACCGTGGCGACGTTGTCGGAGCTGCTCGATGTTGGAGGTCTTCCAGATCGAGAGTACTGGTCTCCAGGTAGCTATCCATGGGTGACTCCATACTAGAAGTTTCGCAGCTGTTTGGAGGTGACATGAATTCCAAAATCTTCTCCAGTCAGACTGCTACTGTAGATGACTTCATATTTTGGTGTACATGAAGGTGATGGGCGAAGGGGGGGAGGCCTGCTCCACTTATGGAGGAACATCTTGAGTATCTCTCCGCCCTGGTACTCGTATCCACGTCCTCTGTCTGGGCTGCGAAAACTTTGCTGATATGTGACTCGGTCGAAGTGACTTTTTTTGGCCCCTCTCCACCTGTAGATATCTCTAGCAAGAGGAAACTTACTTTGGGTATCCCCATTAGTTCGTCCAAAAACACACCTTCGGCAACGCTGTCATATGTATACGATACCGGTACTAAATAACAATCTGATATAGTTCCTGAAGAAAAAAAGAATTAAATAATATTATACAACTGCGATAATAAGCACAAGTGATCCTAGTACGATCTTAGCTAAATTCGAGGCGACCGTTTGCCTTCCACACGGAGCCGGTTTTTATCACGAAAACAGGATAAATACGTGTGGCCGGGAAGAAAGAGGCAAAAAATGAGGGCCTCGTCTAATCAGTGTTTAATCCGAGTATTGGAAATCAAAGAATCGTAGGACTAGCGGTGTAAACGAGCATTGATTTTTCAAACGATAACTGCTATCATGAAAAACTCACTCTCCTGTACGGCTTTTACAACATTAGATATAAGTCCATGTTTAGGTAGTTGTGATTTACCAAACCGACATCTAAACTTTCATATATCACAATAAGTTCGTATATAAAGTCGTTATCAGAGGAGACTTATTGAACATTGCTGAAAAACTGAGTCCGTCAGCGACTGGTTCTGGTGGGATCAATCGCACCCAACTTCAGCAACGATATTAGTCCTTACCAGTCATCGGAAAATTCAGGGAAAGACGTGAGCGAAATACAGTAGAAAAACGGAAGAAGCCAATGAAATTAGTAGTATGGGGAAGGAGCAGAAGAAATGCAGAAAAGTATGTTCTCATACTGTTTCTGCTGAGGCCTGTTACTTGAAACGCTTCGGGCAAGAACGACGTTCTGGAGCAGAACTTTGCTTCCAGGGTCTCGAAGAGGTGCAGAGTCCTCATCTGTGATTTACCTGGTCAAACAACCCACCATACTAGTCTAGTTGCAGTGCCATAACCAAGGCTCCAAATACGGGACACCTTCCAGCAAGGAAACCTACATATTTCTCGGTTGCCGTCAGCTTGATTTCCAGCCTCAAAGGACGATGACAACGATAGCAGTTAACTTACCAGCGTCGGCACTTACAGCGTCATACGTGAAATACGTGAGTGATTTGTCGTAATCAATACTTTATTTTAATTCAACATCAAAAACTATTCAATTTGCTAATTCTTCGGATCAGTTCATCAATAACTGAAATCGCATTTTCAATCCAAATCATTTTTCAGTCACGCAAAATCTAGCATACTGTTGCATGCGTGGAGTCTACAGCGGATCACTAATCCCCTCTTGGTTAGTGAAATACGGTGAGTGGGAACAATGCTGGTGAAACCGCGAAAGTTGGTCTTTTTGCTGAGAAATTTCCATATCTAGGCTTTTGGCCACAAACCACTAGCATGATAGCGCTTGTGGTAAGTTACAAAGAGACCATGAAAACAAAACTAAAAAAAAAACATTTAAAAAAACCGCGACCTAAAAAAGTCAAAACGTACCTAGTTCCTTCTATGAAAAATTCTATGCTCAGCCCTTTTTTCAGTAACTGTTCAATGTACGAATGAAGCACAGCACTGAAACATTTCTTATTATTAACGATGATGACAATAAACAGCGCAGATCTATGCACTCCATATCTTCTGGAAGATGGCCGACGGGCTCTTGGCTGCGGCTTCTGTTGGGTCATGGCATCTTCGTAGCTATCTCCATTGGTTGTTGTTAACATCCACGAAGGCAAGGGCCGAATGCTCTACATTTTCATTTCAAAGTGAACTCTTTTTGAATTAAAACCGGATCACCTTCACTGGGTACGTTGATAAACTGGACCACACTAGGTACTGCTACAAGCCCAGCCCTTTTCTCAGCACGGTCATGGTTTTATAAAATTCACTTTATGAACTCGGTTCTTCCGACTTTTTTTTGCACTTTTGCTATTTCGCACAAGCACTCTGACTGAAAATAGTCTCTGCTCACATTTTATCTGAGTCTCGTTTTCATATTTTATGACTTTTGCCACTCGCCCCTTTCACATTCTCTTTTCACAAAACGGAAGTTACCCCAAAACCAGGATATTTGGCACATCTAATTGACACACTGAGTCCCGGCCTTCTGACCATGCCCACTTTTTGCTCATCTCTCCTTCTCTTAATTGCGGAACAGTTGGCTTTTGCATTCGAAATTTTCTAAAAGGTCGGGCGCAAGCACTACTACATTTTCAGGACTTGTGTCGTTATTCATATTCGTTTGAACACGCACTGAACGTTGATTGAGTCGTCGTCTTCGTCGTAGTTGAAGTATGGTAGGTCTCGCATCAGGTCTCCATATACATCTGAAGAAACTGGTTTTTCAAAAGGTTGTGCAGACCCTACCCTTTGCTCTACAAAGCGCCTGTCAGGGAGCTGGTTTGAATTGTTTGATTCTGCCTGCTGGAACTGCTAGTTGGAGCTGCCTGGTTCTGTGCTAGAGGCTGGTTGCTGAACCGTGCTGGTTCTGCTGTTGAGCTTCTTGGCCTTGCTGCTGGATTGCGCTCAGAAGCTGGGCCATCCATTGGGGTGCATCTCTTGAGGAGGCTGGAACGCTGCTTGGCATGTTGAAGTCTTCTAGTTGAACGGCTGCTCCTTGAACTGCTTCGGCGTTTGTTCTTCTTCAGGTCCTGATCGCCAGTGTTGAGACTTCGGACGAGAGTGCCTTTATTTGAGACGCAGAGCATCACACCGCACTGAGGGTCTTTTATAGACCCAAGATGAATTATCACTGCTAACACAACAAATGTAAACAACCGCTCCATTTATCACTTAGGGCAGTGAGCTCATTAGTATTGAGCGGTCTGCCGCAAAGCAGTGGCTTTCGTTAGGTTGTTATAGCAACGGCTGTAGCAAGTGGCTCCACCCACTCCGTTAGAACCCGCACCCACTTTTGAAATACTGTGCAGATCCGCTAGATACTCTGCAGCTTGCGCTATGGCTTTCTCGTCTTTCTTAACAACATTGTCCGTTTGCATTTTTCGTGACCACCGCTATTGCTAGCAACGCCACGCTCAATCTCTATCCACCTATTTGCCCATTTTCCCAAAAGTATGCGGCCTCGGCTCGGAGAGGGGGAGGCTTCGTCATAGCGGTCGGGTGTTCACAGGTATCAGTCCAGAAAATGTGAAAAACTCGAAAAGAATATCGAAAGTCCCGCCAACAAAGCGCAAAAAGAGTGGTGGGCAGGAAGCTGCGGAGCCTAATGCCGCATCAGCGCCGTCTACGAATACCTTTTGCTATGAAGACTGGGAGTTCAAACAACGCCTTTGAAAATGATGAGAAAACGGAATTTACGACAATTTCTTCAAAAAAAAAAAAGGATCGGAGTTACCCATGAGTTATGTGCCGTCCTTTTTTCAGCCTTGTATGCGCAAAAGTAGCAAATGCGCAAGAAAAAGTCATAAAAGCAGAAGTTATAAAATGAAATTTGGAAAAATCACGACCACTTTGAAATGTGGGCGTGGCTGCAGGGGCGGAGCTTGCATAGCGCCTAGCGAGGCATGGACAACAGCGAGCCTTGCATTTTGGCTAGAAAAGTGATATTTCGCCGCGAATTCGTGGATTAAAGTGAAATTTGGTATCACAATGAAATGCCGAGAAACGGAGTATCTATTGATGGGCTGGAATAGTAAGCCGCTATGACCATCCGATATGAGCAGTTTAGGCTAGCGATATTCTATAATGTCCATCCTTCTTCCGCTACCACAGGAGTAAGGACGGGTAGCAACCGGTAGGCATGGGTATTATAAACAGTGATGTAAACCCACCGATAGCAGGCATCTTTTCCCCCTTCATCGTGTTCATCTGTGCGCCTTCGAATGAAAAACGCTCCAGTAGATCGCAGAAGCCAGCTGAATTCAAGACCTATCAAGGCGTATGATGAATTTATCAAGAATATTGATTTCAATCAACAGTAGTTTGAAGGAATCTGAATATTTGAACTAACCCAAGACCGCTGAGGTTTAGGTTATCACCGGAAGCAATATGGGGCAATCGAAGACCAAAGTGCCACGCAGTCCAAGTGATTAAGAGATAATCAAGATGAGACCGGTGAAGGGGAAGGTAGACAAGTGGTATACCCGTCTGGAAAGCTGATAAATGAATGCTTTTACATGATGAAGAATTGATTACGATTACGATTTGTTGTACAGTAACAAGAGGAATATTAGAAGCCGCACTTTTTCCGCTTCAACAATTCGTTTCATCTGCAGTGGGCTGATCAACAAACGAGTCATCAGGCGGCGGAATACCTGAGAAATACATCGTTCATTTAGAGATGACTGCGAGGTCGAGGCTTCTGCAATACCTTGAAAAGGAGATAACCACATATTTTGCAGATAAAACGTGATAAAGTAGCTCGAATCTCGTAGTAAAATGCCACAACTTTCTTCTTGATGGCCTGCTTCGAGATATTCGGACTTTTGGCTTCTTCAGTTTTCATCACGGCAGCTACTCTGTAATGTTATCAGCTCAGGCACTGAAGCACGAGGAAAAATAGAGAGAAATGGAATACTGAAAAACAGTTTAGGCTGAAAGCCAAGACATCCGCGCTGAAAATGTGTTCAACATTTTTCCCGTTTTGTCATCAATGGCCGAGGAGACTTATCTTTACCATAGCACTGTTCAAAAACATGAAGTCTATCAGAATTCGTG
>MU914292.1:9987-22141 GCA_036418165.1 Cooperia oncophora | reverse complement strand
CAATATCCCTCGGAGGCCGCGCATTCCCACAAAACATGAAAATAAAAACGGCCCACTCGTTAGTTTAATACAAGCAAAACGCAATTTCCTGATGCGAATAACATTTGAGGTGTTGCTCATGCTTCAAAGTCCGAATAGGTGATGAAGATGACAAAGGCTAGAAATGAAGAACAACGAATGTAGATGTAAATAAAACAAAAATGAAAAATTAAGGAAACGCAAATTAATTAAAATCGCGTGTGAATTTCTGCGATCCGGCGCGAATTCGGCTCCAAAGCCATAGAAATACTTCAAACTAACGAGTGGGACGCTTAGGCCGTTTTTATTTTCATGTTTTGTGGGAATGCGCGGCCTCGAGGGATATTGCAGAAGCAGCACAGTTGCTCTTGAGTTCTGGCCCTCGTCATCATCTTCGGTTCTTATTTTGCAGCACCTAAAATGTTATCCGCATCAGAAATTGCGTTCTAATTGTATTTCAAAGCGCAATTACAGGACTTGGCAAAGTGCCAAGAGGGCCGCACGCGACACGCGCCGCGCGGACGGCTGTTAGCATAAAGGGAGTCTGCGCCGCAAGTTGCATTTTGGGCGGAGCATGGACGAATTAGACTTTCCCACGGCCCTGTACTCTAACCCCGTGCAGTTTCGGGCGGGGAAACCACGACACATCGACAGCTGGGGGCTGATAGTCACATACACCCTCAATGTGTGTGAGCGTACCATGTGTCTTTAATCCACTTTGCCCCCCATCTCGGGACTGCTCCGGGGCCGAACTGTGAATTTTTTCAGTGAGATTGGAAGCACCGCCCATTTCTAGTATGCCCCGCCCATTTTGGATGTGTCTCCCCCATTTGATGGGTGAACCCTTTGCCAACCTTAATCCGCTTTTCCCCCATCTCGGAGCCGCTCTGTAGCTGAATTTTTTCAGAGACACCGGAAGCTCCGCCCATCTCTAGTACGCCCCGCCCATTTCGGGTGTGTCTCCTCCATTTGATGGGTCAACCCTTTGCCAACCTTAATCCACTTTTCCCCCATCTCGGGACTGCTCTGGAGCAGAATTATGAATTTTTCAGTGAGAGGTTACAGTTGCTTTTCACATCTTGTCACATGCTCTGCCACCCCGACCTTGACCCCACCTCTCCAAGTTGTTCTTCTGGTAGAACCGAATTTCCGGACAAACAAACAAACAAACAAACAAACAAACAAACGAAACAAGCTTATATACAGGGGGGGGGCAAAAAAAGTCACTTTTCTTCATTGACTTTCGAGGCGCTATAAGTTACACTTTATTAAATTCTGATCACATTTTACCACCATATTAAAGAGCATATTAAATACTATCATGACACTCCGCCACAGCCTTCTGGACGAGCGCCATCGAGAGATTCTGGCACGCGACCGCGATGTGGTGCCTGAGATCAGCGAGATAGTCGATTTCTCCGCCACCGTAGACCACCCTATTGAACTGCTGTAGCAGTACAAATCCAAGAAGGTACGGGCGACCACATGTGAGGAGGATATTCTTCACGAGTTGCCCAATGTAACCGCCAGCGCTCACCTTCAGTCCGGGGTCCACGAAGAAAATATTGGTCTTTCCATTCCAGGTACGTCCGGTCCATACCATCAACCCGCGCTTGGCGACTGTGGTGAAGATGATGTCCTAGACCGTGGCGACGTTGTCGGAGCTGCTCGATGTTGGAGGTCTTCCAGATCGAGAGTACTGGTCTCCAGGTAGCTATCCATGGGTGACTCCATACTAGAAGTTTCGCAGCTGTTTGGAGGTGACATGAATTCCAAAGGTCTTCTCCAGTGCGACTGGAGATGACTTCATATTTTGGTGTACATGAAGGTGATGGGCGAGAGCCAGCTCCTGCTTATAGAGGAACATCTTGGGTATCTTCCCCCTGGTACTCGTATCCACGTCCTCTGTCTGGGCTGCGAAAACTTTGCTGATATGTGACTCGGTCGAAGTGACTTTTTTTTGCCCCCCCCCTGTATAGTATGTGATGGGTGATAATAAAATTATAGTGGGTGATGATCGTGTACTTCTCGTCCCGCTTTTTCGTTGTTCATTGTTTTGATTATTCACATGTCCATCCCGGGAGTGATAAATATGTGCGGACGAATTCAAAGACTATAAGATTCCTCCTTTCAAAAAACATTCATTTTTATGTAGGTTTGCTGCAGGTCTGTCGTAGATTTTGGACGGTTTGCTTCAGCTGCAACAAGTGAGGCCCTTCTCCATCTGGAAACCCTGGAACATTCCAGTTCACCTTTACCGCATGTGTTAAATAGGAATTGAAGTATTGGAGCACTGCATGACCTTTCTACAGAAAACGCCACGCACTCGTACTGGCAGCTCTCTGAGCCATCTGATGAGTTTCTTATTGAGGGAATAGTTATTGAGGGAAACGTAACTTAAGCTACACTGCAGCCTCAATCACACTAATCTGATTTCTGACTATGGTGCTGTCCCGGAGTCTCATTACTCATCATGTGTATTAACAATGTGAAACTCCAAAAGTTTATTCCAAAAAACTCAAAAGACAGCAAAAGTCTCAAAAGTTTTTTTTTAAATATATCTTATCTGGCTATATTTCGGTGCGTAGCACCTTCTTCAGGCCTGAAATTTAGCTTGTTTTATGCAGAATATAAGCCTACAGAGATGTAACCCGCACGGACTCCTCCCATACGAGGCACTTACCGAAATATCCTGGCAAATTAGCCAACCCACCCTAACCACACCCTTAAATAGTGGGATGTGACGCGATCACATTATGACTTGCATAATGTCACGTAGTTCCTCCCTATTGTTTATTTGGGGTGTTAGCCGTTTTATTTCCAAGGCCTCCAATATTTTCCTTTCCATTGCGCTCTCTACCGAGCGGTGTAGTACTTTGACCATTAAAGAGGGGGGTTCCTGGTGAGCGTGCTCCTTTATGCGATGCCGGGAGAAACTGCTATTAGGGTAAGAAGGTGGATTTCCCAGCGCCCTCCGGTGTTCGTCGATCCGTTTGTATAGGGGCCTCCCAGTTTCTCCCACATATTTTTGCCCGCATCCAGATAAACTGTCCCCCTGAGTTGACAGATTTTAGAATCACTGCAGTAACTACAGCCTGCCCTTCCACATTTATCTTCATAAGGCCTGGAAAATGTAAGGAGGCGTTTTAAATTTGGTGGAGGACGAAATATTAGGCGTATAGGAAGTGGTGAGCACTTTACAATATTATTTACTTTTAATGCCGTGCTTTAGGTAAGGTAATACCAAGGGAATTCCGTCTGCCGTGGAATGCGGTTTCCATGTATGGGTGCTTGTATACCCATTGTCTGATTGTCATGAAAGCCAAAATCGATGAACTCATACCGCGCCTGACGGCAAGGCACGAATTGAAGGCAGTCTCTCACCAACGTTGTCCCTGCTCCGCTCATTATTCGCACACTTCATAAACGTCCCCTCCTCCTTCCCGGCTGGTCACTTACGACCACCCCGTCGCAGACTTCGCGACATACGCCTTCACCCTGTATGCAAGGCGGTTACGTAATCTTCGTCCAAAGACGCATCAGATAATATACATCTCATCTGAAACGGCCACGTCGACCTGTCATTAAGGCACACCATCACGTCGTGTGAATTTTCTGCAAAACTTGACCTCTCCCAAAATCCTTCCTCTGGTACACTCCCCTTCTCCCCATCCTACGTACTATCATACTGGTTTTTCCTGAAGTCTGAAAACATTACCTGGAAGTGAAAGAAAAAAGGATCAGCAACCGGAAAAATTCTCTCGCGCCTTGGAAAGGTTTCTCTCAACGCTGCCCGCATGGAAGCGCCCTAACAACGCAGTAAGATGCGTGCGAGATGGAAAAACTCAACGATCAGTAAAATTTTCGCACGACAATTCATGACCCTCCTCCTTTCCGGCGGTTGAATACGACCCTCCCTTTGTGCTTTACACAACGATGGTGTCATTGCCTACCATCGGTCCATCATACAATATGTGTGAGTGTGACGTTTATACAGTCCACCTTTTCGCACCTCTTCCTCTCATAATTGCAGTGTAGCCTGCGGTGTGACCACACCATTGCTTGCTCCTCCTCCTGACCTCTCATCGACTTCCCAGGTTTAATCAGTTACAGCTCATAAACGGCAGGAGCAACAATAATGATCACCTACCATATGTAATTTGCTTCATCTGTTTGTTTCTTTGTTTGTTTGTCTGTCCGGAAATTCGGTTCTACCAGAAGAACAACTTGGAGAGGTGGGGTCAAGGTCGGGATGGGTAGGGCATGTGACAAGATGTAAAGAGCAACCGTAACCCATGGTAAGCCCGCCCACAGTGGGCGGGGCATGCGCCGAAAGTTGGCGGAGCCGCAGAAAAAAACTCATAACTCGCTTCCAGAGCAGTCCCGAGATGGGGAAAAGTGGAATAAGGTTGGCAAAGGGTTGACCCATCAAATGGAGGAGACACACCCGAAATGGGCGGGGCGTACTCGAGATGGGCGGTGCTTCCCACAAATGTCGGTAACTCGGTCCCCGAGAGAGTTTAGAGATTGCAAAAAAGTCCATGGCGAAGACAAACATCTGGGAGAGTCCGTCATATCTGCGGTGTGCTGTGACCCGCCCACAGTGGGAGGGGCGTGACCTCAAACGTAAGGTATTAATGAAAAAAACCGTAGATTTGGTCCTTAGAGCACTACAGACGACGCGAAAAAGTGGATTATGGTCCCAAGTGGTCCCCGTCGAGAAGTGTGAGGCACATCCGTTCTGGTTGGAGCGGGAAAGTTTGGGTGGAGCCAGTTTGAATGATTCGTGAAACGCTTTCAGATCACTCCAGACACCGGGAAAAAGTGTATTAATGTCAATGATGGGTCACCGGTTGAGAAGTGCGAGGCGCATCCGTTGTGGGCGGAGCGTGCGCGGAGGCGGGCGGGGCCTGATTTAAAGGCAGTTGGCACGATAAATTCCGAAAGACGTTAGGAATAATACGCCTGGTAGAACGGAATTCCGCGCCGCTGAGTAGGCGCTGCGCACAGGGCACATCGTTGGTTGGGGAATCCCCAACAGGGGGGTCGTATTTGGCCGCCAGGAGAGGGGGGGGTCGTAATGAGTGCGGTAGCCAGTAACGAGCGTCAGTGTGCTGAGTACTGTACAGCGAAGCTTGCTTTGTAGAGAACTCGGATATGTAAAAAAATAGTACAAAACTTTCATTCATCAAACTAATCTGAAATAACTGGAAATATAAAAAGTCGACATCATCTCGTAAGTGACTAAACAGTACAACTCATACTCGCTGCGGATGATGGGGCGTGTCCGCGATCGCGCTTGGCGCTGAGCCAACCTGTTTTTTTCGACAAACGACAGGACTACCATATCGTTCGTATCAGACGTTTTCCAGCAGTTGGTCTCCTTCATCGGAATCAGCAATTGGCGGAGCACGAATCTGGCGGCGTCGACAGGGACACGCTCCATTATACGCAAGCCCGCGGCCCTCAATGTGCGGCGCATCCAAAGTTAGCATAATTGGCGCTAAACAAACCATATTCTGCTCCTGCTCCACCACAGGATACGTTTTTCATGCGTTCCTGGTTATTCGAACACGCTCACTTGAAACGGTACACAGGAAACGGGTTTTTCGCGCAGCTGGGAGTGTTCCCCAAGAAATCCCCATCGCGAGATCTCATGAATCCCGAGAACTTCAGAAACAGTTCAAGAGGTTTTTAGAAAGAGAAAATCTTCAAACACTCGAAACCGTTCTCAGATTTGTGAAATGTTGAGTTACAAAAAAAAATATATTGTCAAACCTGTTCAGTTGAAATCACTCCCCAACGAATCCTTATGGCAGATTTCTCTGTGATTTTTGCGAATTTCATAACGTTTCAGTAGTTTCAGGAAGTGCAAACCTTCTGTCGCGGCATTAAGCCGCGACCTGGAAGATTTATCTACGATGGTGATATCATCTTTCACGTCTGTTGTAGTGATACAGTTTTTCTTGTCTGATATACGTTGCATTGTTGCTTGAAGTGGAGAACTGTCTGGTTCATCATTGAAGTTGAAGTAAAGATAAGGTGTTGCGGCTCTGTGTTCGTATCACGACAGATAAGTCCCGCGTGGCAGCACACAAGTTATTACATGGTGCATTCGGCCGGATGCATCAAAGTGGCCCACACAGGCTCTGTGCTCGTATCACGACAGATAAGTCCCGCGTGGCAGCACACAAGTTGATACATGGTGCATCGGAGCCAAGTATACATCGAACCGAGGTCAGTCGAAAATTCTCGTTACTAGAACCCCTTACTCGTCACCACAAGCCAAGTTTCAAATTCAACCACAGGGTCCAGTGAGGATCAAGTTCAACCCGGCTAAAATCCAGTGAGGATCAAGCCCAACCTATTCAAATCCAGTGAGGATCAAATTCAACCATAGGGTCCAGTGAGGATCAAGTTCAACCCGGCTAAAATCCAGTGAGGATCAAGCCCAACCTATTCAAATCCAGTGAGGATCAAATTCAACCATAGGGTCCAGTGAGGATCAAGTTCAACCCGGCTAAAATCCAGTGAGGATCAAGCCCAACCTATTCAAATCCAGTGAGGATCAAATTCAACCATAGGGTCCAGTGAGGATCAAGTTCAACCCGGCTAAAATCCAGTGAGAAGGTCCATCATCATGATCAATCCCACAGGTCCAGTGATCAAGTTCAACCCGGCTAAAATCCAGTGAGGATCAAGCCCAACCTATTCAAATCCAGTGAGGATCAAATTCAACCATAGGGTCCAGTGAGGATCAAGTTCAACCCGGCTAAAATCCAGTGAGGATCAAGCCCAACCTATTCAAATCCAGTGAGGATCAAATTCAACCATAGGGTCCAGTAAGGAATCAAGTTCAACCCGGCTAAAATCCAGTGAGGATCAAGCCCAACCTATTCAAATCCAGTGAGGATCAAATTCAACCATAGGGTCCAGTGAGGATCAAGTTCAACCCGGCTAAAATCCAGTGAGGATCAAGCCCAACCTATTCAAATCCAGTGAGGATCAAATTCAACCATAGGGTCCAGTGAGGATCAAGTTCAACCCGGCTAAAATCCAGTGAGGATCAAGCCCAACTCAAGTTCAACCACCCGGCTAAAAATCCAGTGAGGATCAAGCCCAACCTATTCAAATCCAGTGAGGATCAAATTCAACCATAGGGTCCAGTGAGGATCAAGTTCAACCCGGCTAAAATCCAGTGGATCAAGCCCAACCTATTCAAATCCAGTGAGGATCAAATTCAACCATAGGGTCCAGTGAGGATCAAGTTCAACCCGGCTAAAATCCAGTGAGGATCAAGCCCAACCTATTCAAATCCAGTGAGGATCAAATTCAACCATAGGGTCCAGTGAGGATCAAGTTCAACCCGGCTAAAATCCAGTTGAGCGATCAAGCCCAAACCTATTCCAATCCAGTGGAGGCATCAATTCAACCAACAGGTAGAGTTCAAATCAGTGAGTCAGCAATCAAGTTCAACCCGGCTACAATCGCAGTGAGGATCAAGCGGCCCAAAAAAACCTATTCAATCCAGTGAGGATCAAATTCAACCATAGGGTCCAGTGAGGATCAAGTTCAACCCGGCTAAAATCCAGTGAGGATCAAGCCCAACCTATTCAAATCCAGTGAGGATCAAATTCAACCATAGGGTCCAGTAGAGGAACAAGTTTCAAAAAAAAAAACCAGGGCCTTAAATCCAGTGAGGATCAAGCCCAACCTATTCAAATCCAGTGAGGATCAAATTCAACCATAGGGTCCAGTGAGGATCAAGTTCAACCCGGCTAAAATCCAGTGAGGATCAAGCCCAACCTATTCAAATCCAGTGAGGATCAAATTCAACCATAGGGTCCAGTGAGGATCAAGTTCAACCCGGCTAAAATCCAGTGAGGATCAAGCCCAACCTATTCCAAACCAGCCTTAACAAATTCCAGTGAGTCGATTCGAAGCGCAAGCCTATTCAAAATCAAGTGGATTATCTTCTTGCGGAATTAGTTTCAACCCAGCCTCCTACAACAGCATTGAAGAAGCAAGTCACTTCACCTGAAGGCGAGAATTCTGCAACTGTTGGCAGCCCAACAGATCGGCCGAATCGGAACAGATGATCACACCATGGACGAATCAAAGAAAGCCTTATCAGAGTGACATGGAAATTTCGGATGAAGATTACCTCCTGAGGCTGATTAAAGAGAACCAGGACGGCGAAAACCCAGCCCAGAACGTTGGACGAAGCAAGCAAGGACACGAGCAAGTTTTCGAAGGAGCACGAGAAGAGAGCCGATATCAAAGAATACGAAACAAAGAAGCAAGTGCTAGAAAGGTGGAAGACGCTCTCAACTCCTTTCCCCTACGCCGTACACGCAGTGTCGGAAGGCTGTTCGAACGTTGGCGCACCTTACTTTTCTGAGTGCTCGAGCAGCACACACTATTTCCGCACTATGTCACGATTTCGAAAGCGGATAGACCCGAACAAGAACAGTGGTATACACACTCAAGCTGTGCAAGCTTTGCTTGGAAAACTGTGAAGAAGGCCGATGCATAAAAGGAAGGAGGGCCTGTTGGTACTGCAGCAAACTTGAAGGAACCCCGTTTGAAGATGTAATACCTCACGACAAGGGCCATCATCGAGCATTATGCCCCGTCCCGGACGCAAAGTGGAGGATTGAAGCCAGGGTACAAGCAGCAGTTCGCGAATTACAGGAGATGGAAAGAAATCGACATTCAAGGCGGGGAATGTCGCGGCATTAATCCGCGACCTGGAAGATTTATCTACGATGGTGATACCATCTTTCACGTCTGTTGTAGTGATACAGTTTTTCTTGTCTGATATACGTTGCATTGTTGCTTGAAGTGGAGAACTGTCTGGTTCATTTATTGAAGTTGAAGTAAAGATAAGGTGTTGCGGCTCTGTGTTCGTATCACGACAGATAAGTCCCGCGTGGCAGCACACAAGTTTTTACACCTTCCTCTACACGAATACGGTCTCATCTTCCCCACAGGTCCGCTTTTGAGGAAGTTATGGTCCTTCAAAGACACCCCACTTTGCTGAAAACTCGCGTTCCACATGGCTGGTCCTGCCCAGAATCCCTCCCCGGTACCTCGGCCTTTAATCAGCTGATTGCGGCTGGTTTGCTCTCGTTCGTATTTACTCTTTCGTGTTTATCTTCTTCTCGGTTTATTCGAATATCGAATATTTATCTTCTTCTCGGTTTACTCGAATATCGAATATTTATCTTCTTATCAGTTTACTCGAATACGCGTCAGAGCGCGCCCCAGCAATTTTGCTTGGACCGCTCAGAGTGCTTTTTTAGAAGTTGGCTTAATTTCCTGTTTTTTTCTTTAATTGCAATTGATTCAGGTACCAGAGTTTGTTTTGACTCGAGGAAAGGTGGGTGAAACCTAATGGCCTTTCTTTTCTATTCTCTTTTCTGAATCAGGATAGAAATGAGCAAAAAGCGAGGGGGCCTTGTTCAGGATTGTTACTTTTTCTATTTTTCGCGCTTACTTATACATGAACTTATGAAGTTTCTTCCTCCTCGGGGGGGGGGGGGAAGAAACTTCATAAGTTTATGTATAAGGGGGGGGGTCGTACCGAACCTCCAAAAAGGGGGGGGGTCGTACGGGCTCGACCAAAATCCCCAACTAATGCTGTGCCCTGGCTGCGCAGCGCCCTTTCAAGGGAAGGTACCCTTATAAGGGCCCTATCAAGCCACAACATACCGACCCAAACGCCCACCACGCCCGCCCGCCCACAAATGGACGACCGTTCCTGACGCTCGTATCGATTCATTTGCTAAGCAAATTATGAAGCGAAGGGATTGGTATGAAGCGGCCGTGATGCTGCATGGATATATGAGTACACATATGCAGCCGTACCTTCGGTAGCGGTTATTGGCAAGATGCCTACGGAAACTCGTCCGAAATTGATTTCAATCAAAGACGAAGGCTTCTTCTTCGCGATTTTGTCCGTTTCACTCACTTTTTTTCGCCACTTTTCCACGATATAGCGCCCTGCCAGCTATTTTATTTTACTTATAGCTGCTATTTTAGGCCGAGTACCTAATTATCGTGTCAACTGCCTAAAAATTCGTAAGACGCTTCCAGAGCACTCCAGACACCGGAAAAAGTCGATTAATGTCAGTGATGGGTCACCTGTTGAGAAGTACGAGGCACACCCGTTGTGGGCGGAGCGTGAGGAGAGCTGGGCGGGGCCAAACGAAAAAGACTTTGAAACGTTCCCAGAGCAGTCCAGACACCGGCAAAAGGTGAGCAGAGGTGTGCAAGTCCTCGGCCATTGAAGTGAGATAGACACGCCCATTGTGGGCGAAGCAGGTGTCGAGGTGGGAGGGGCAAAAGTCAAAAATTCACGAGTTGCTTGCAGAGCAGCATATGCACCGGGGACATGTGGACTGAAGGTCACAAGGGGTTAGTGGATGAAATGGGGCAGACATCCTCAAAATGGGCGGGACGTACTGGTGCGCTTGCTACGAGATTTTATATTTCGGACCTGAGTGACTTTAGGGATTGCAAAAAGTCGTTGGAAAAAAATATACAGCGAAGGTTGAGTGCGTCTGTGGTGTATAGAGAACCGTCCACAGAGGGCTGCAAGCCTTCAAGCACGAGCTGCCTACTTTTACTGAGATTCAGTGCGGCAGCCATGCACTTAACCACCGGTCGTCGTAAATGCATTAAATACCAGTCGGCTCGCCGGCTCACGCCGGTGCGCCTCTGTGAAACGGCCCGGCTGAATCTAATTATCCTAACTTCATTATCCTCATACCTGATAAAAAATATTATCTCTGACAATGAGACGTATTTAAGCTTAACAACAACCTGCAGCTTTGCTTATTTATGTACTCACTTGAGCACAGCATGAATCAGGAATTTCACTGCGACGGCTTTCAGCAGCTCTTAACATCTTTCTACACGTTTTCTTTTTTCCCCTCAGCTCTCGTATAGCAATGGCCATCAAAATATGCACCTTCATATTGGATGAGCTTCTTGGTTCTTCAAGGCCCTCAGGCTGCCAAGAATGCACGTAGTCCACCGTTATACGTGCGCGCTTTACTCTAGCTTTTCCCACATCGCTACACCATCAACGTCCCTTACCGCTTCACCGATGTTTGCAGGTCACAGTCCACCTGAATTCACTTTCCCTGATGGCATGCATGTGGCTTCATAGTTCCCTGGCAATAGTCCCTCCCCCCAGGCCCCCAGCACGCTGTTCATATTCACATGTTTTGTGTCTATTGAATGTATAACACTTGCTACTTTATCGACAAGGTCACTCAATTGTTTCGACGTAACTACCAATTTGAGGAAAGGTCACGAACTGGCCAGCAGCTAGTTAAATGAGGTCACACCGCAGGCAAGTTTGCCACTACGAGAAATAGAGGCGCGAAAGAAGTGGGCTGGACAGACGTCCGACACCAATACTGGTAGCAGAGCATCAAGCGGCGCCGGCATCAAAAACGAACGTCACATTCGTCAGTAAGGCATTGAATGATCCATACAGGCAATTTCAGCTGAGATATACACATGTACATTAGATACACATTTAGTTTCATACCTACACAAACGGCTTTAAAGGCAATTCCCGCGACCACACTTCATAGGTAATACAGTTCAAAAATAGAATTGCCCTGTGATTGTTGACTTATTGAAGAAGGAACCACGAAAAAGCGCCCGCAATAAGACCCTCTTTATTTCAATTGATCATGATCACCGGACGAGCGTAAGGTGGTCAAGATCAATTGTGGATTGCAAAAGGCGGCGAGACACTGATAAGAGAGAGAGGCCAGAAAATGACGGGCGAGAGAGCAATGTCACAACGACACAGGCCGGCATGGGCCTATCGGGCGCCAATGGGCCTAAAAGCTGAACGCGCCGCATTTTGCTTGCTGTTTTTCAACTTTTGTAAGGCAGCGTTCATACTTGTAGCGCTACAGCGTCGCGCTACAGCGTCGCGCTACAGCGTCGCGCTACAGCGTCGCGCTACAGCGTAGCGCTACAGCGCCGCTTCGCAACGTACTGCAATTTCCAACGTTAGGATGATTAGAGTTGCTTACAGAGAAAAGTGGGAAGGTTGCTGGAGTTTTCTTGAGAAATTCACGGAAAGGTGAGACTGATACAGCTGTAACTA
>MU914291.1:2566-13767 GCA_036418165.1 Cooperia oncophora | reverse complement strand
CCTACCTAATAATCCAATTTTTTGAAGTTCTTAAAGCCCTCTCTGACCGCGAGCTGATGAGCACTTAGTAACCCTTCCTCCGAAAAACACTAAAGAATTTCGTATGGCCTTTCTTTCGGTGTTGTTCGGCTTGGAGGGGCATTTCGCTCTTCCGCTAGCTCCTTTTGATTGGTCATGTGAAGTGACACGTTTCACTTTGGTGAGACTAAGCTCCTGCGAAACTGCGAAATGGAGTGTTGAGCCACTGTGGTCACAGGAATTGACAGGTCCTCACAAGGTGGCCTTAACAAGGCCAGCTGAGCATTCAGTGCCCCCTCCAGGCCAAACTGCACTTTTCTTACTGTTACATGTTTAATTAGGCGGCCCAGTTATTTTACAGTCTCATAATTCCCGCATTTCAGGCGATGTATCAACAACATGCCTACATTCCGCAAGGCATCACGTTCCCATTCGCTCAGGGTTACTCAACTACCGGTCAATATCCATATTCACAGTATCGATTGTAATTTATTGATTACTGCGTGTTGTTCGATCAATGCGTACCGTAATGGGATGATATTGTTCGTTTCAGCACACTGTATTCGCTTGCTCTCATAGTTCTATTTACAGTGATTTTCACATCAGTTAGTTCGTGTATGTACCGTCAAATACAGAGTATTGTTCGTAATAATCCGTTATCGTACCTTTGGCCACGAGCTCAACCCTCTCGTGTTGCTCGAATGTATAGTATGTGTTGTGTTGCTGTTGTATGAGCATGTGCCGATGCCATTTACTTTGTGCTTCCTGCTGAATTTTCCATTTTCCCTTAAGGAAGGCATATGGTGCGGTGCGGCGCGTGCGTATGCGTTCCGTTTGCGTCTCATTTATTGTGTTAAATTATTTATGGCAGGTATACCGTCATCATCATCATCATATTGTGTATGTATATGAGGTGTGTGTGAAGGAGATGTGTGAAGGCACTTGAAGATGAATAAAAGTGTGCATTAAGTGAAGGATGTCCACTTAACATCACGGAGATCTATTCACTCTCCCTCTGTCGTCCACTACCACTTCAAGTCGGACACAGTCTGTTCACGGGCGCCCCCCGTACCCGAACGCCCGGTATCTGAATCGACACAACAGATGGTCCGCGCCACTCGTGGCCACCTCATCTCACACAGGAACCCGTTCATTCCTATCATCATAAGTGCTACCGTATTCTCTGATGAGAACAACACCTGTGAAGGAGTGGGAGGAAGGCCACGGAGGAGGAGTGTGTCAAGGTTTCTGTCAACGATAACAAGGGAAGTCGTAAGAACAGGCCCAGATGCAGGATTTCAATCATAAGGAAAAGACAAGGACGGCGCTCTTGGGCTTGAGAGGGGCACTTTGCACTCTCCCTAGTTCCTTTTGTAAGTTCATGCTTTTAACTTGTTACATTTTGGTGAGACTATGAGACTTGTGAACTATGAAGCAACGAAATGGTATAAGTAACCACTGTAGTCATAGCAGAGAAAGAAATTTTGGGGAAGGGGAAGGGGCATTTTACAAAAATTTTCGCTAACAGCAGGACGAGCCTGTTCCAAGCAGTCTTATTGACATCCTGTTCATGTGACTTCGAAGGTTTTTTAAGCGGGCAGGGGTTTCAGTTGGACTTTTTCATATCTGGCCCACGCTGGACACACAGAATCTTGGGGCGACAACTGAATGCTTGATTTAGTAGAGCCACCACGAACTTCGAGTGAACATTCGGCGCCCGTTCGGCTTTAGTGAGGGCATCTTGCTATCGATGAAAAATACCTTGAAAATGCTTTCTATTCGAGACGTGTACAAAATTGCTTGTACTGTTATGAATAGCACCAGCCTCGTTTACAATGGCGAAGGTTTACGGGCTTACGGCTTCTGAGGGAGGGAGACGGGAGGCTGAGGCGTTGTTTAAATTTCCCACAGAAAGTATCAAAAGGCAGCTGAAGAGAGAAAATCCCCCTCCCCTACCTCAAGCCCAACACCGCCGGTATTTATATGTTCGCTAATTTCGTGATTACGATATTTTTCCAGCACCGTGCTAGTTATAGTAAACCATACCAGTGGCAGTAGTAAAAGTCAGTATTGAACATGATAGTAATCGTACAACCACTAGTCGGAGGTGATGACTTCCCACGCTTTTGCAATGTTAATGAAGATCCAGCGAGTGGTCGGGGACCACGGCGCCTCACGCGAACTACAAGCCCGTGGAAAGTCGTGTGGTTACTGGCTAGAGCTATGCGTCGCTTTTCCATTGAAAAACTTTGCCGCCCGAAAAATGAAAGAGTTTCTGTCTTTTGTCGGGCCAACAGAGTGTCCACTGGGCTCTTCTGGCTCACACAGGGAGGTCTGTAGACTTTAGCGGTTCTCGCTGGATGTTACTGGCTCCCTGATCAGCAAGGCGAGAAGTGACAGATAAGTGAATAATAACCAGTAATTCCATTTTGAACATCTTGAAGTCTACACATTGGATAAAGGGTCTTCACTAGCAGCTCTGAACTCTTAAAGATTTCCTTTCAAGTACTTGACACAGTCATCAGGCCTCCCATGTGAGTGTGAAGCTGTACTGCGTGGTGTGAAAAGCTTCCCGTAGAGAACAGCGTTCAGTGGTCAAGTATGGGTACACATCTTCTAGAATGACTTGATGACCTCGTCCGTGCCAATGCGAACGGGCCAGACACACAAAACGCCTGGGCGCTTCATTTTCTGAGCGGAACTATGCCCGCCGACGACATTGTTCTAATTAGATAACATTGTGTTGTCGGTTAAAAGGTTTGCCCTTGCCTCGATTACCGTACGCGCCTTTGGCGGCTTGGCTCAACGCGCAAAAAGATGAGCGACTGGAGCGCTTATGTTTGTGCAAACTAATTGACCTAAGTAAACCACCGTCTACACCAGCTCTGTCACGGCCATGAAAAAGCCTGCCCGTTCAGACGGACGGTCATTCTGAAGGGAGGTACGTGGTGCCACCAATGTGGTCCGTAGTGTGGTCATTGACGTACTTCCCTGTTTGTCCACCATAGAGTGCCTTTGATCGCCTCGGGTGAAGTGCTCGTCGAGTAGGTGCTTGACGCGCGACAAGTCATGAGCATGAACTCCGTGGTCACGTCAAGTCCCGGAAGTTGGTAGAGCGCTGGTTCGGTATTGCAGTTCAATACAAGGATCATCGAGGTCAAATGGGCAACAGGGTCAGAACTAATATTTGATTTCTTGGGAAAATAAAAAAAATCATTTGCATAGTGCAAAATGAGCTTCCGATGTAGCTAGGCTTAAGGTAGGGGGGCATTTTTGCTCTTCTGCTACTTCCCATCTTCGTGTTCATTGCTTTACAAGAGTTGACAGGTAATCTTCACAAGAGTTGACAAGTAGGTTCCGCAAATTTTAATTGGTATCATTTCACGGCTTCACAAGTTTTCACAAACCTCTACTTGCCTCGACATGAAGATGGCAAGTAGCGATAGTGCAAAAGCCCCCCCCCCCCGCCACACCCAAGGCGGACTCCAACGAGCTTCCTAGCGCAAATAGGACCATCCCATTACGTTATGGATAAATCACAGCAGGAGTCAGCATATCTTGCGGTAAGACCCTGACTTTCAGTATAGTAAGTATATTATGCATGAAAGGTATGGATCGCTTGAGCACTATTCTCCTATATTCTGTTGAGTTCTTTCTTATTACAAAAATGGCGCATTTTCGACTCGGCGGGCATAATTGTACTCTGCCTAAGCTTTTAAGGCACCATGAAGACCTGGGGGAATTCAGGTATGTGACAAGAGGATCGTAATTTGCCGCGCTGCTGGGCGTCGCGTGCGACGTCTCGCCCGCAAAGGACGATGGTTTCAGGCAGTAGATGGCGACAACATGCAATTAAGGACCGAAAACAGTAATGAATGTCTACAATGACGGTCTAATGTAAGTCCCGGTGCTCTCATTGACAAGTTAAAACATTATGAAAACGCAGCGAAGCATCGCAGCGCTGTGGTCGGCGGCCAATTTACGATCTCCTTTATCCGGTCTTCCCCTTAGCTAGCATAAACCCGGTTATCTTAATAGTAACTTAATAAAGAGCCGTGGAGGCTCAAAATCCCCACCTTCTTAACTGAATGTCGCCATCACGTGTTGGAGGTGTTGCTCCACAATTTCTACCTTCCATTTCAGACTTCGTCATTGCATTACAGGCTGCATTATGAGCCGATAAAACAGAGGTCAGCCGCATTATCCATCTCAGCACTTTTTTCCTCCCAGCAAGTCCGATCCTAGTCTGGACACCCTATTTCCACGATCCGGGAAATAGTAACAAGAATAAAGTGGTTAATATCTCTAAATTAGTCTAGACTGGTTGTGTAGATCTGGAGCTCTGAGCGTGTAAGGCGTCGTTTGCACCAGGAATGGACTATCTGGATCGCAACCCTCAACTCACCACGCGATAGCGGCACCACACTTGCGCTTTACATCAATAGCACTCACATCTGAACAAGTAACGACGCATCAGCCTTCATTAGTACATTATGTAGTACCATGCGGGTGCTGTACGGCGTGGTGGGAGCATTTTATTTGTCCCCATCGACCTCTGCCGGTGCCTTCATTCCAGACCTGTAGGTTTTTGTAAAGCTGTGCAATCTCAGGAGGTCGTTTGCACTTGACAAGAGTCTACAAGTCTCATCAAGGTGAAAAGTGGTATTCAACAGGAATTAGCAAAGGAATCAAGCAAAAGTGCAAAATGCCCTCCCAAGCCGAACAGTACCACAATGTATTCTTTGATTAACAAGAGGATTGCTCTCTTGGCTCTGGTTATGATGAGTGTTAGTAACAGTACTTATGGAAAGACTTCAGAGATAGGAAATGATTCAGAACAGGGTAATATTGAGGGTGACCACAACAGTTCCTTCTGACGACAGGCGCGCTCTCGTCGTGCTTCCCACAACCTTGGCGAATGATCCCACTTTTAGTCAAAATCATGCTCGAAATCGGCTAAAAAATCAATTGATTTCATCGAAAGTCTTGTTTTGTTGTGCTAATGAGATTACCACCTGGCAGGATTCTGTGAGGTTGTGTGGCTCGGCGCTATGAGAGACTGTAACTCAATCGGATGTGGGTGGTACTCAAGCACAACGATGAACCAACCTGCAGATGCTTTCAAGTGCCGACCGACTGAGCCCGACAAATAGAGCTCCGTTTCAGGCAGCGTTTATTCCCCTCTTAAGAGACGGTCGATTGAGCGGTAAGATGGGCCGAGAGCGGGGAAATCGGAGACGGTCGGCCTAATTTGCGCATGTGACCAGTTTTTTCATTATCGCTTCCTCAAAGTGATTCTGCGCAATCAATACTGATCGATAATGATTCATGTTTATTGTTCCACTTGTTTAATCTGTTAGAATGTTGTAATTAGTCTCCTCCCGAGTTAATTGAATTACATTTCTTCACGAGTGAGTTTCCGTCCAAAATTATCAGCGACCTTGTTTCAGGGCTTTTGGCTTTTTGGAGGGGGCATTTTGGTGGATCGCTAGATCCATTCGTTATCTCCTGCTAGTGAGGCCTGTTAACCTGCTAACTGACAGTGACTTGGTGAGACCTGTAAACTTTTGTGAAGGCAAAATGGTGTAAGTGAGCCACTTCAGTCACAGGAATTTACAGATCTTCACAAAATGGCCTGTACAAGACCCTCTGAAACCCTCTGAAAACCACTTAATGCTCCTCCAAACCAAACTGCGCCGGACACTTTTCACTGTGAAATAACAAAATGAGTCCTTTGAAGTCGAACTTTCAAAATAGCGGAAAAAATGATTCTGGATGAAAAATTAGACTCCCAATTCTCGTTTAGGAGTTGTTTTCTAGGGTATGAGTATCTCCTAATTTGCAAAGAATCCAGTAAGCGCTAAATGCACGCCTGGTGAATCCAATGAATTCATTTAGCGGATTCATGACCGTATCATAGCTGGCGACCTCGTATTGTTCCCGTAGCACGTTTACCACTACCATATAGTAATTATCACTACCCCACCTCCTCCATACTGGACGAATTCCCATGCACAGACGGGGCCCACAGCGGGAATCCACGTTCGTTGTGTGAAGAACAAGCTGTCTCAATTAAAAATGAATAGGTTAATTGGTCTGCTCATTGGCAAAAAGACCTTTACCCTAACGCCCTATGGTGGTCAGAATAAGGGCGCATCATTCGCTGTGGAAATCAAAGAGGGTTCTATTCATCGCCAGGGAGGGGTCTAACCTGGTCTCGTAAGAATTTTTTGGATTCTGAAATTATCTGTTTCATCTCGGTGCCCCCTGCCTCTCCTTTTTTCTCGGACTTGACGACAAGAGGAAAGGAGGTTGGTGAGATGAAAGGTAAGTTGTGATGGACGGAGATCGAAGCGAGTCGGGGCTGGGGGGGGGGGGTAGATCGGTTCAACATCGTTTTCACCGAAATTGCGGTGGCGCCTTTAACAAAATTAGTGTCAGACCGCCCGCTTAGAGGTAGCCAGACGAGATTACACGTATTTTTTTCGCGGGGTTCTCAGGGGTCTTATTCAATTGCATTGAATCGCTGCAGCGCAAGGGGGAGGGATATCGCAGATGCCTTGGAGAAAATTTCTCCGGTTGACTTTATGGTTTTTCATGTTCCAAGCGCGCTACATACCCTCCTTTCTGGCGGATTTCGGAGAGAAGATAGTTGCAAGCTGTGCCAAAAAAACAGAAAAGTGGTAGGATGTTGGATAAGAAAACTTAGCAAGATGTGGGTACATAGAGTGGGAAACGGGAAGGGGGTCGTACCAGAGGAGAACTTCTGAGAGTATTGGGTTCCGTACTTTGCAAAATTTTCTGACAGCAGGACGTGTTCTGGACGTAGCTGAATATACCCTGGTCGGAGCCTTATCTCTTGGGTAGATAACTAGTGATGCAAGGACTCTTCGAGACCAAAGTCTTAATATCCGAAAGTACGTAGAATTGATAAGGGTATGTAAGGATTAGGTTGTAAGTAAAACACGGGTTTCGCTTTGTAATTTCCAGTAATGACGGGAAGAAGGGCACGGTAGAAAAGGGGAACTTTTCCTCCCCTACCCCCTCCCCCTCCCCGCGCACTCTACTGACCCTTTGGAGAACAGCACTTCAAAGTTGACTTTTGAGGAAGTTGATAAGCTGGGCCTTCTCGTTCTTGACCTTTAACAGCGCGGGCCACAAACCTTAGCTCTGTGCTACCTGGTCACAATATTGGCAGCAGAAGAAATATAACGCAAAATGCTGGTTATTAAGTATGGGGAGGAGCGAGTGGTGGGTGCCCCCTCGGAAGAGCATGAATCTTTAACCTGTTTGTGCTTCTGTGAGGTTATTTCAACGTTGGAGGACACTGATTTAATATTTGTTTTTTTTTTCAGGAGACTGGCTGATACGGGGAGTTCTTTAATCCTCATCGAGATCAATCAGAGTGTCACTCCAATGGCCCTTACAAGATGTTCCGGCAACCTACCGTATCCGCGGCCCGTCTGGAACGATGTCGTCTCGTCGCTCATTACATTTCCCCCTCTTTGACAGATGGTTTCTTCCACTTCAGAACGATTCCCTCTCTCGTCCACTTCACAATTGACCCATTAATTCACACGCGAATCACATCTAGACGTTTATAGGAGGAATGAGGATGGGTCAGCTAACCGACGATGAACGGGTTCGGCGCTGTGTTGCCCACGTCAAAGACCATAACTGAACTGCTAACCCGGATTGACTCGAGTTAATTAGACAGTTGAGTAGCGGGTCTGAGGCGACAAATGATGCGTTGTGATTTTAGAGGGCGCCACCAGTTGCGCAATCGTACTAACGTACCTGACGATGGATTGTCACGGAGCTGAATGTTAGCACATTGGGCTGATTTTTATAGGGTATACCATCAGCGGATGCTGCGACATACAAAGACATTCGGCATTAAATATCGCTATGAGTTCTACCGAATAATTCCGACGGTACTATTCACATTTACTGCCATATCACAGAATCAGACCAGTTTTCCAGAATTTTTTTTCCTTGAGAACAAATGTGTCTGAAAACTTTGTTCCGAGAAGCAGTGTGGCCTCCTGAAGAGGGAATGTCACACAGAGTGGCCTTGCCCTAAAACTGGCTTGGCACAACGCCCTGCCAGCATGCGAAACATCCTAAGCCCACAAACAATTCTGTTGAAAACCTAGCCTTATCGAGACTTTGACTTTCCCAAACACGCAAATACCACATCGCTTAGCAAAGAAATCATCTGAAGTCGCGCGCTCCACGAACATAGTACAAGACAAAGCGGTGAGGCCGGCGCTTGTGGTGTGAGGGCCAAGCCTTCACTGAACATTTTTGGCCTAATGTGTCCTCGGAGAAGAAACTGCTAAAAATCTGACCTGGTTTCCGAAAATTGTATAGTAAAGCGCGAGCAGCGCTGTGCTTTGCATCCGATGAAAAAGCTCACTTGTAAATATGGGTGACAGAAACCGATTGCTTATATCTTTGTCGCGAAGTGCCCCTAATGCCATGTTGGTCGAAGGCTGGACCACTTCTTTTGAAATGTCTTAGCGACCAACTCAAAATGAAAGCCCAGTTGTTCCTACAGTACCATCCAATTAGAAGCAAAGAAAAACAAACATGGGAAAGGAATACACTCCACAACACAGATGATCCGTTTCGCTCGGTATCGCAGACGAATCATCATTGTCTAGCCAACCCCCGAGCATCATCAGTGCGATAGGTTGAAGACAAGAGGACATAGACTACATAGGGGAAGGTGTGAGAAATAAACAAAAGAGAGAGATTGTAAAAAAGGGGGTAACATGCAAAGTTCATGCATCAAGATGATGATGAATTATACTATAACACGAAGTGTGCTGTAAATACTTGTGGAAGGAAGGGCGAAAAAGGAGAGAGTAAACCGGCAAAACCACTGAGAGAATGTTGAGTATGAGAAGGTATACCAGAAATAAATCAATTAAAGAACAGTGGAAAGAAGGGAATTAGTGTTGATCACTGCTGCAAATGAGTAAACCTGTGACTAGTCTATTTATCTTTCTATAGTTATTTGCGATTGAGTACTTGTAACTTATAAATTTATTTTTATAAATACACTTAACAATGCTAGTAATAATAAAATCTTCCTCGTAGCCATTTTTCAAAAGAGTGGTGATCATATCCGTTATTTTGCTAACGAAAGCGTTGAAGAACGAACAAGTGTTCGCTAACCTCAAAGTTTCCGTATATATAACAGAGGATTTGTTGATAAGAGAGATATTTGTGTCCCTATACGGAAATCTGATAACACTGAAGGTAAAATCATCCGTTTTATTATACAGCTTGGTACTAATTTTACCGTTAATGATATTAATTGTTAAATCTAAATAATTACTAGAAACCTCACTATTATGAGTTTTTTTCAACTGAAGGTTATTTTGATAAACTTGAGAAAGTAGTTCATCCACATCATCATCAGTTTGGTTGTGAACAACAAGCAAATCATCCATATATCTATATGGGATGAACAGCTTAGTTTTATTAAACTTTTTAGATTTAGCATAGTCATATTCCATGACAGAAAGCGTAAGATCTGCTAGTAGTGGACTGAAATTGCCACCTTGTGGGACACCTTTAGTCTGTTTGAACGTATTATTAGCAAAAAGACAAAAGCTGTTACGTAAAAGATAGTCAATAAAGTATATTAAATCGCTGGATTTGTAATATCTGTAGTTGTTCTTGAGTTCTTTACCATCTGTATAGAAAACATGGTAACCATTAGTGGCAATAAAGGATCTGTTGGCATTTTTGAAGCAAATGTTAAGGAGTTCCTGCATTTTCTTAAGAATAAGATCATGCTCTAAATTTGTGAACATGTCAGTGAAATCTGCTGTGTAAATTTTGAGATTGTCGAACGTGATGCTGTGTAGTTCGTGACTTATATTAATATTACTTATAGACCAGTATGTCTTGATAGTCCTGTTGCGATTCCGAATTGCTTTAGCGTAGTTTATGAAGTGATTTTTAAGATGTGTGAAGATTATGCGTAATTCCTGAGCCAGTGGTTTAATACTACTGCTATGTGCACCTGTGATGTACCTGAATTTAACTGGGTTCTTATGTAGCTTTGGTAAGGCATATATAGTAGGTATTTCTGCATCAATGGATATATTGATATTATTCTTAACACAAAGGAACTTGTGCTTCAATATTAAAGAATACTTGTTCGTATGAGGCATTCAACTCATATGTGTTATTACTATTTCCATAGACAAATGTGTGGTTGGCAGCATCATAAGAAATGCCCATTTCATGCATAATGTTCAGAAGGTAGAACTTCTTACAGATGATGCCATAGTTATTATTTGCTTTGTCGAGTGGGCAGAACACGTATTTTTCTTGATATTGTTTGATTAAGTTGTAAGGTATGTGTTCTCCTATACCTTCAATATTAGCCTTTGTCAGTAAAGGTTTTACTTTGTCATGGTAACATGAACGAAAATGTTTATATAATAGATTAATCTTGTGATTGCTAGCCTTGTATTTATATTTAAAATAATTTATTATCTTGTTGAGTGTATCTTCAAACACCATTCTAACTTCTTGTCTTGTTATGCCTGTGTCAGATCTATATTTGGTCCCTTTACTCAGTAGTCTTCTGAAACCATCTTCTTGTATGAGATTTACATTTCCTGTGATAACGTGTTCATGATTTTTATCCACATATTCTTGTACTGTATTTGTAGTACATATACAATCGTTGTTGAGTATTTGCTTCAATTTTTCGTTGTCGAGATCTTTCAACACTTTGTTGTAATTGCAAATTTTGCTAGCCATTGTGTTGCTGTACTTATAAACGATTCTAATTGGGGTGAAATCACTGCTCCTTCCATTATCGTTGAGTAGTATATCTCTAACAGTACGTGAATTGAAGATTCTGTTGAAGGGTATTTCATTAAACACCCTGCTTTTGAAACTGACCTCTACATTATGATAGTTCTTTTTGGTGATTTCTTTTGTGGTAGTGTCAAAATGAAAATGAGCTAGCAGACAAAATATTAAGTACCTAGTCTTATTATTAACTCTTTGTAGAAAGTCTGCAGACATGGAGAGTTCAATTAGTTTCTTAATTTCTTCTTTACGCAGGCTTTTGAGCATTCTGAAGTAATGAATAGGTTTGAGTGTTTCACTATTACTTGTTATCGTTGCTATAATATTATCGTATGTTGCTT
>MU914290.1:4033-22163 GCA_036418165.1 Cooperia oncophora | reverse complement strand
CATTATTGGCAAGTGACAGAAAGTGATAACAAACTGAAAAATCCAATAAGGGGCTTTAGAAGAGGAGGGCCAAATTCATAACGCAGGTTACAGCAACGACGGGACCTTGGATCCGGGAAGTGATGCAGGAGTATGGGAACAGGAATATTATTGGTGGGCGACAGAAAGTGATAACAGTTGATAAGATCCGATAAGGGGCCTCGGAAGAGGAGGGTCATCAAATTCGTAACGCAGGTTACAGCAACAGTGGGACCTTGGATCCGAGAGGTGATATAGGGTGATATGATAGTGATATGGGACGGGAATATTATTGGCAGGTGACGGAAGTGATAGCAAGTGATAGGAGCTGAAAGATAACATGGGAAAATCCGCCACACAACTCGCAACAATGGGATCGATATGACTTAACGATCTCAGTGATCCCAAACTCATTCCTCACCGCTCATCAGTAGCGGAATCATGTACGACCGCTAAGCTAGCTCTATTCCAAATGCATGGGGTTTGTTTACAGAGATGTTATGAACAGCAGCAATTGACTTAATCACTCTTACCACAATTATCTTCCATCAACAACCTTAGTGAGGGCCATTTAAAGCGTTCCACTGCTGAATGCGGGAGTTCATTCCGAAGCAAGATGCTTTAAGGGGGAGAATACATGAGTCAGTAGGATGCTTCAGCAGGCCCTACACCTACTACTAACCTAACAGGCTGCTCTTTTCCCGTGTAGCTTATGAACGTACCAGTCGGATCGCTGGCTAACGCCGGCGTTCCTCCTTATGCGGCGGGCGCTGCTGCTGCTTCTGCTTGACGGACGGGCGCTGCTTTTCAGTTCTTGGCTGATGCAGAACATTCCTTTGAACAGTGTGGTTGGTCAGCGATCCCTAACTTAGAACGCGGCAAAACCTCGCCCATCCCGGGCGCTCCTCCTTCTGTGACATGGCCGGTGAAGCCAGGCCATGTCACAGAAGGAGGAGCGCCCAGCGACAGCTGGGCGATCCGACTGGTATCAAATAAAAGGAATGCATCTGAAGGAAAAGAAGAAGCGCAAACGAAAACAACGCTCCTCTTAAGATTCAGCGTACGGGACTGCAAACGGAAAACTCTGCCATATTGTACACTAAAGAGTTTCTGCACCCTGGAGCGTGTATCTGATAGCTAACACTCGACATTTTCCTAGCGCCCATTTCTCCTGTCGTTTCACTCTCACTTCTGCACACTCCTCAGAACTATACTGGGTTGGCTCATAAGTAAGGGCGTTTTTTCCTCACTTGTAATGTCGCGCTAAAGATAAAAAGTTGCGCTATAGGGTATATGCAGTTTTGTGGAGAATTCCTTGCTATATAGGATAGTCATCTTAGTGTTCTCGAGGTCACTCCTTCCATTAATATTTTGACGAAACTGAGCATTTTGACAGTGTCGCTTTTTTTACTTTTCGTTAGCAAGCTAAGACGGCGCAGGCCCATCCGCTAAGTATAGGCAGAGAGGCTATGCTCTTGCGAATGCTTACGATAGTTTATGTGATTGATCGATGAACCTTTCAATTGCGACCTCACAGCACAATCGAACCTACTGCCCTACTGAGTCCCATTGAGAGCTCACGGAACTAACGGAGACTCTTACCAAAAGTAAAGAATCGTCATAGGTCATAGAATAATTCCTCATCATAATCAAGCACTCATCATAATCAAGCATCACCTCCACTCGGAAGAACTTTAAAATCAGTGGCTGTATTCTGCAGGCAGTTGCTCCCTTGGGAGGCCTCCATCCAATGCACATTAACAAGCTCCGAATTCCCATTTCTTGACCGCTCGAACCACCTTCAAGCAGTCGTAAGAAGCATCTTCTCTTGGTCATATACACAAGCTTTGAGCTTCGTCTGTATTTTGTGAGCCGAGGAAAACGGCAAGAAGTGTTGCCGAAAACTCACATTTGCGCCTACTCGAGTTTCCATTTTGTTAGAATAAAAATCGACAATGATGGAATGTAGAAAGGCACTTATACTACCTTCCAGAGCGGGAAATTATCTGTCAAAAACAGCAGAACTTATAGAACATATATTGTCACTACATTAAAAAGTTGTATGAGAAAAAGCCATTACTTAACGACCAACCTAATAAATACATACAGTCCTCAACATTGCGGGTTGCCGGAGGGCGGCTGTGAGGTCCAAATGGGCGTTCGGCCTCGTTGCTCTACCAATGGCGATCGGGTAAAGATCGATTTAGGGAGGGAGCAACCAATGATGGAAACGCCGCAGGTGCGAGCCGCTGATTGACCCGACAATTGCGGTGATGTAAAGTGTATTCACATGCATACATATATACGCACAGCTGCGGAAAAAAAAGCTTGGAAGAAGCCAAAAAAATCGGAATTTCCTATTACATTATTTTTTGATTTTTCTTGAACTGTTTACCGAAGTATCGTGGATATAGATAAAGTATGCATAGAACGACCTTAAGCAAACAAAAACCACGTGAGATCTAGGTCCCAATACCCAAGGTCAGCATCAGGATGGCGAAATGACCGAGTCTTCTTCATCTCCCTAGCGTTAGTCCCGCGCCGTCGCAGGGTCCGCTGTTCTTGTTAGACGTCGCCACTTGTTCCGATCCACTGCATCTTCTGCTGTGGCTTTCACTTCAGTGAGGTCCTTCTTGATGACGTCCCTCCATCTTTTCGGGCTCCTTGCGGTCGCTTGCCCTCTACTTTTCCAAGAGCCTTCCTTATTGGGTGGTCCTCAGGCCTTCTCAGCACGTGCCCATACCATCGCAGTCGCTGCTCTCGTGCCTTCAGCTGGATCGGAGCCGTCTGTGTGACCGCCCTGACGTCCTCGTTTCTGACTCTGTCGAGTCGTGTCCAGCCGCAGGCCCATCTCAGCATCCTCATTTCAGCTGCCTTTCATGGTTCTTGCAGATGGGCCAGCACTCACTGCCGTAGAGCATTGTAGGCCTTACCACCGCCCGGTACACCTTGCCCTTGAGCGTTCTCGAGCACCGCCGGTCGCACAGGATGCCTCAGAAACTTGGTCTTCCTCACGTTCAGCCAAGTCCATTCTCAGCGAGCACATCCTGCCACCGCTGCACCTTGTCCTGGAGTTCTTCCCTGCTGTCCGCTATCAGGGCGATGTCGTCAGCGTAGAGGATGGTTTTCAGTGGCCCCTCCATGAGTTCTTTTGCCATGACATCCAGAGTCAGGAGGAAGAGGAACGGGCTGAGGGCTGATCCTTGGTGTACCCCAACCGTGATGTTTACCTCCTTTCGTCAAGCCGTGCGGGGTGCAGCTGCTTTAGCCCCATCGTACATATCCTTCACTATGGAGACCAGGTGCTCCGGAACGTTACGTTCTCTGAGCGCTCTCCAGAGTACAGGCCGAGGCAGGCGGTCGAATGCCTTCTCAAGGTCCAGGAAGGTAGCAGGGCCGCCGCTTCTTTCGGTACCTCTCCATCAGCTGTCTGACGATGAAGATGGCGTCAGTGGTGGACCTTTCCGCGAGTCGGGTGTGGACCTTTTCGGCATCATGAAAGCCGAACTGATTCTATGAGTAGACTAAAAATGCCGACAGATAGTGGAGCATCGTCTATGGGACTAGATTCCGCGCATTTGGCAGTACTCCCGTCGCTGCCCTCTTCCGTTTGAATGATAGACGATTGTGCTGTTGCTCCTACGCATCTGGCATCCTTTCTTCAGCTATCACATTGCTTAAGAAGTCTGTTAACCAACTCCCCCCCCCAGACTCTCCCAAGACCTATGCTTCTATTAGTACCCCGTCTGGACGCACTGCTTTCCCAACCTTCATTCGGCCTAGCTCTTGGCGGACTTCATCCTTCGTTCAGGGGTATGGGACCCGCTGTTGCCTCTATCTGTGGGCTGTCCTTGCAAGGAACCCATCGCCAGAAGTCCCTCGGGTAGTCGTCCCACCTCTTTCTGACTTCGGCTGGTTTCCTGAGTATGGCTTCGTTGCTGCCCTACACAGTCTTTACGACCGTGATGTCCTGAGCCCCGATGCCAAGCTTTAGCCAGGCGGAAAATGAACTTGTCCCCTTCTCGGCCCTTCCAGCCTACCGTACAGGACGTCCATTTCCGTATTCTTGGCCTTAGCAACGGCTGCCTTAGCGAGGCGCTCGCAGCTCTTGTGGGCAGCAATGTCTTCTGGACTCCTTGTCTTTTGCCAGCGCTTAGATGCTTCCTTCTTCTGCTAGACGATTACCTGGACTTCTTCGTCCCTGAATCCTTTGCACATTGTAGGATGACCTCGACTGCGTGGGTCCAGGTGTCCCCATGTGGATCTAGGAGCCCAACCTCCAGCCTCCTTTTCGCGAAAAAGAGTGGCTGTAGATTTGCCTAGTCATAGGCTCGTGCTAGTGCCAAGGATGCGCGTTTCTCCGTCACCGTTCTTTGCCCCTATTCCCTGACCTCCGTGAACCCTTTCTAGACCCATTCTGTCATTTACCACATGTCCATTCAGATCCTCAGCTATGGTGAGGTAGTCGTCTTCCAAGACCGATCTTATGGCCTCGTACAGGGCCACGTAGAACCCACCTTTTTTGCCTCGGAGCAACCGGTTTGTGGTGCTTACGCGGTCAGTACTGTCCAGTACCCCTCTTTCGTGTCCATTCTCATTCTCATGATCCGATCACTGGTCCTGCTCTCAGAGGAGACGCAGTCTTTGAGGGATTCTGTCACCGCTATGGCCACACCATCCCGTTTGGTGTCTGCTCGTTGTAGGAAAGTGCGGCACCTTCTCCAATCCCGCGGGCCTTCGCACCCTTCCATCGAGTTTCCTGAAGGCATAGGACTTGGATATTCCACCTCACGAGACTTCCCGGTAAGCGACTATACGTTCAGAGCCCCAATTCAAATTAGCTTCTATCCGAGGTCTTCCCTCGGTAGCCCTCGCGTACAGACCGTAGAACTCACGCGAGGGTTCTGTGCGCCACTTTCGGGTGAGGTTCTAGCTTCAAAATAACAACTTTTTTTTTCAATGAATTGTTGTGACGGGTTCCTCCATCAGCCGGCCTGTCAACCTGGGCCTCACGCTGGTATCGTTCCCATCTTTGCAATTTCTTGCAAGGCATGGTTTGTGCCTAGGCAGGGATCGAACTCGTGGCTCAGGGTGTGAATATGAGTCTACACTCTTAAACCACTCGGCTATCCCTGCCTGGTGAAATGGCCGAGTATTGACTTTCAACTCAACCCTATGGGCATCTTCGAGAGTGCTTGAAGCAGGAGTCATAAAAGGGGATCATCATTACGAATGAGCAAGTCCATGCATTTTGAGAAATTCTGAGTTGAATAGTCGTGGACACCCCTCAAATTGTGGAATCGATTCCATTGATGATGCTCAAATCCAGTCCAGTTGCATGCATACCCTATTCAGTGCGCTCGATAGCTTTTTTTCTCATTTGATTCTTGTCATCTGCTTACCTATCCAGTGTTTCCATGTTGAATAAGAGCTTCAGAACTGCGTGAAACGCGAGTTAAGTCGTTTTTTTTTTACATACAGGGCATCATAGTTTTACATACTACTTACTACACCAATATATAATTAGGAAGTGTACACAAAGTGTTCTTTTCTGAAATAGGATTATAACTGCTTGAATTTTCGCACAAAAGCCGAGCAATGGACACACCATATAGCACAGACGGGTATCTAGCCCTCATTTTGCACCTTTGAGAAGGGAAGTCTTTTTTTATTCTTTTTCAAAGATGAAAGCCATTGTAACGGGAAATACAGATCTTTGCTGTTTTGTTATGGTAACTGCTGTTTAACGCCGCAGTACTCTTTACGAAGATTACTGAGTATTGGCAAAATCGTCGCAGCGGGAAGTCGAACCGACTCGCTTATCCGTTGATTGTCTGATAAGGTTACGGCATTAAACCGTTACAGTTGAGGGTACAAGTCGCCTCGTGGCGTAAACGATATGCGCAAGTCGCATACCGAAAAGCCTGAGTGCGGCTGTTCGACTTCGCCTGGCACGACTTTTCCCACAACTCAGATTTTGTAGTATAAACGATTTTCCTGATTTCAGTTGCTATTGTTCTTTTTATAACTATGTCTTTGCTAGCGCATTTTTACATGATTTGAGCAATACTGCAGTTTCTAATTATCTGTATCATCTCGACGTGCTCCTTTGCTTTATAAGTGTTGTAGATGGCATTCGCCTGTATGCCCACCGTGGTGAGATTTTGCTAACTGCGAAGTCTTCGTCTTCGAATCTTCAGCGTACGTTTTCATTGCAGATATTTTCAGAAACAATCAGGCTACCGTTTTCGCCAACATAGAGCAATATGACTGACGTTTTTCCCTTGTGGTCTTTATCACTTTTCGCCTTAATGTGGACGCGATGTAGCTTGCTTATTCATTCTAGTGCTTTACATAGAATATGCCCCTGTGAAAAAATTGATGTCTTGCCTGTGTAGATGCATTAAGAGAAACCAATTTGTGAGTCAAAATGCCATTTCTGACTAGTATATCTCGGAATATTCCACCTGTTCGTGTCGTTTACTCCTTAAAAAAAGGACAATGTAGGCCTTTCTTATTTATTTTTCACCTAGGTTGGGTTTAGCTATGGTAACAGCTCCTTCTGACTCTTATTAAAATCAAACACCTGCAGTACTACAGTTGCGGCCTCTACCATTATCACTGCGCAATTAACCTCATTACTTCACGTCTCGTACCTTGCTGTTTAGCTCAGAGCCATGATCTTAATAAGAACTGACGTCGGCACACATCCAGTGATACCTTCCATTGTATGTGCTATGGAGTGCCGTATTTAATAGGCGCGCGTCATTTTATGTAGCAAGAAACAGCTAAGGGAGGACCACCTTCCCGCAGGAAAGAGGAAGCATGTCCGCAAGGTTTTGCATCTTGGATTTCTTATGAAGCGGCATGGGTCCACCACAACGCTCTGACTGTCATCCTTCGCATGTCTCTAGAATGAAAGTCGGGCATGAGCGTGCACTGATTAAGTTCATTTCTGCAATCAGATCATTAATGGGCCACATCTTCTTCCCTAAAGTAGATGTCAGCAATCTTCTGAATTTCTCATATGGTCATCTGTAATTCAGGTCATTCCCATGATAAATGTGGAGTATCCTTCTATTCTATAAAGCACTAATTTGTTGTCGGTTTGTGGTTCGTAGTATGTATTAAGTATGAAGTTAGTCTGTAAGTATATATGTTGCTCCGTTCCGCAAAATGCTTCACGGGTTCGAGTTCGCTGGAGGAGAAAACGACCGCTAGGCAAACAGGCAAATCGGTGCGGAAGTATCAATCCAATGTTTTGATCGTGATATCGGCCTCCGCTATATAAGACAACCATTCGGTACACTCCGAGCCATTGCACGACGTTGGCTTGGCTTGCGGTCGAGCGGACGCTGCTGCTCGTGGGCAAGGGTGGCGGGGGGCCGAAGACCCATGTGCAGGGCACTGCCCACCCCCTTTCCCTCTAGCTGCCTTCCCTTGCGCGTTCGGCTCAGCCGATCTGACAATCGCGCAAGAGAGGAAGCAGAGTACGCCGTCACCATGAACACTGGGGCGTTTATTTCAAGTCTGATATAGTTATGACACCAGCAAGTATTGTGGGAGACAAAGTTTAGCCGCTGATAAAGGAGTAGAGTGGAAAAGGACAACATCGATAACGCCCGGTTAGACAGCATCAGTTAGACGCTGATTTCAGCAAATGATATCAAGGGGAAGGTGGAGAATGCAACGGCTCAAGGGACAATATAAAACACCAGTTGCTCGGGAATCGCCTCCATGATCGAGTCTGCACCATGGCGAACTGCGTGATCTGTCCGTATGGGAAGGTGGGTGACTGTGCACAGTGGGCCGTAATCCTTCTATTCTATAAAGCAGTAACACTTGTGTGTCGCGTTTGTATGTTTTGTAGGTATGTAGACTGTTCCGTCCAGACAAAAGCTTCACGGCGTCGAGTTCGCTGGGAGGCGAAAACGACGCTAGCAAACATGCCCAAAATCGGTGCGGAAGTATCAATCCAATGTTTTGATCGTGATATCGGCCTCCGCTATATAAGACAACCATTCGGTACACTCCGAGCCATTGCACGAGCTGCTGCTGGCAGCTGGACGTGTGCTCGTGCGGGGGCAGGGTTTTTTCCTATCTTTTGGTGGCGGAAGCAGGACCCGGGCACCCCCGCCTCTGCTTCCTTCCCCTGCGCGTGCTCAGCCCGATCTGAGCATGGCAAGAGAAGGAAGCCCCTCTGCCCCACCCGACCCTGCCCCCGCACGAGCACACGTCCAGCTCCAGGAACACTGCGGCGTTTTTTCAAGTATTAATATATATGTGGTGCCACAGGAATATGCCAGGTGACAAGATATTGACTAAGCCGCTATAAGGCGGTTAGACATGGGAAGACATATAATGACGCAACCAAGGTACACAAGCATTCAGTTAGAGCGTTCATTTTCAGCACAATGATATCAAGGGAAGGTGTAGGAATGCGACGGGCGGGTGGCCAAGATAATGTAACAGCAAGAGCACTGTATGTAGAACGATGCAGTTTTGTCAATCAAACGTAGGAAGCTCTTACACCACGAAATTATGGATTTATTCGGCATAGCGACATTGATGACGAGTGTCAAGCAATTTTATCAATTGATAAGTAAAGATAAGGGGACATTTTCATGACATCTCTGACCACTACACTGCCAAAAAAACCCCTCAGTAAGCGATTTCCACAGCCATTCATCTCTGATAGCACTAAAAATGTACTAATCCCCACTAGGGACGGGGGGCGGTAGATACTTCGCCTGAAAGGAGTTTGGAGAAATCGAAAACTCCAATATTGGAACACACTTTATGCGTTCATTGAGTTCTTAAATATTTTTTTTGCTTCTCAACATCAAATCACTGATGAGAACGAATAACGAAGTAGTTTGTAAGATATTCAATGAACGTGCTGCCTATATTGTCATCTGCAGCCATTCATGCAACCTTAGCAGGTGGATTGCATGTTAATGACAAGTTAATCGCCCATCGTTGGTGTTGTGATGCAGGTAATAAAAACGGAATGTGTTCATCTACTGTGCAACACATATTGATATTCTGTACTTCCTATCTATTTCTGAGATCTACGTATAGAATGGGCGTTATGGCCGAAACCAGCACGCCTTCCGCAACTCTGAGGGGTGCAGATTTCGCTAGGTTACTCTGTCTATTATGATTCGACCACTACCGCGCAATATGAGCAGCTCATGCTAATTCCATCCCGTTATGATGTGCGCCTGGCGAAGCCAGGCCAGCTCGGCGAAGCCGAGCTAAAAAGAAGGAGGAGAGCTCGGCGTCAGCCGTGCGATCCGACTGGTTATTCCTATGAAGCGAAGAGGAACCAGATCACCTGTATCACCTGTGCTCCCGTTGATCATCGAGTTCCTCGAGCGGGCGCCAGTAACGTCTCCATTCGTCCCTGCAACGTGCAAGAGTTGCCCAATGAACTCTCTCAGCTCGAGGGACACGATGAACTTCATACCATTCGTTCAGAGCTTTCACGAAGAAGTCTGACCATCGCATAGGCGGTCGTCCAGGCGTTCGCTTGACATCCCGTGGAATCCAGTCGGTGATCGCTCTGGTCCAGCGGTCGTCCTTGGAGGGCATGACGTGGCCGGCACACCTGATCTTCGAGACCTTGACGAACACAGCGGCGTCTCTGATCTTCGATCGTCGGCGGAGTGCGGAGCTCCGGATTCCTCTCTCACTTGCGTGTAGCGGGAAACTCCGAGCATCGCCCTTTCGATGGCGCGTTGAATAACGCCAACCGCATGCTCATCCTGCTTTCGTAGAGTCCAAGTCTCTGAGGCGTACGTCAAGGCAGGAAGGACCGCGGAATCGAAGAGGTGGGCACGGAGCTTGGTGTTCTTCGTCTTCTTCGCTACTCCCTCGATGTTCTTGAAGGCTCCCCAAGCCGCTCGCTTCCTCCTGCTCAGCTCTGGTGCTAAGTCATTCATCATATTGATTTCACGACCCAGGTACACATAGCTAGAGCATTCAGAGATGGTCGTTCCGTTGAGCGTGAATGGGGCATCAGAAACCAATCCGTTTCTCATGAACATCGTCTTCGTTAGATTCAGCCGTAGACCGATTTTCGAAATCAGCCAGCATTCGTTCCGCTTGCTCGATGTTTGGTGTTATCAAAACGATGTCGTCAGCAAAGCGGAGATGGTGTAGTTGCCGACCGTCGATCTTCACTCCCATGTCTTCCCATTCCAGTTGACGCATGACGTTCTCGAGAGGCGCTGAAGAGCTTGGGAGATGGTGTCGCCCTGTCGGACCCCTCTCTTCACATCGATGATGATCTCCTTGTAGAATGGTGAGATCTTGGTCGTGAAGTTGCTGTAGAGCTCACGAAGAATCCTGATGTACTGAGTAGGAATACCCTGGTTGCCCAGGGCTTCGATAACCGCTTCTGTCTCAACGGAGTCGAAGGCTTTCTTCAAGTCGATGAACGTGAGACATAACGGCATCTCGTATACTTCAATGAGCTTCGTTACCGTGTGGATGTGATCGATCGTGCTGAATCCTCTTCGAAACCCTGCTTGCTCGCATGGCTGTCCTTCGTCTAGTGTTCTGCCAATCCTGTTCAGGATGACTCGTGTGAGTTCGCAGACCACAGACAGCAGGCAGAGCGTTACGTACAGGTTACCCTTTCTGTACAGCAACACCTCTTGCTGGTTTTCCACGAGGTGGGTACCTTGCATTCCGACAGGTGAAGAGTCGAGCCAGAGTTTTGACAAGAACTGGCGGAAGATTCTTCAGATGTTCGGGTCTGATCCTGTCGGGACCGGGTGCCGTACGATTCTTCACCGACGAGATGGCGTGTCGGACTTCGGAAGGGAGAACTGCAGGAACGACGTATCCATCCTGCTCCAAGCGGTATGGTGGCAGGTGGACGTGGCTGTCAAAGAGATCCGAGTAGAAGTGGATGACCTTCTCCATTGCCCTTCTGGATGCGGTGATTGTTCCATCCGGACGTCGGAGGGCGGTCATCTTGGTCTTACAGTTGGCGAAGTCGCGGCGGGCGTTGCGTATGCTCTTCCCAGCCTCTGCGGCTTCCACCAGTACTGCTGCTCTTCTCTCCTTGAGGTCTTCCTTTATCGCTTCTCTGCATAGCTTCGCAAGCTCAGACGTCAGCTGGTAATTGCCTGCGGCTCGTGCGGCTCCACGTTGGCGAATCAGCTCGAGAGTTTCCAGAGATAGACGCTTCTTGGTAATCTTGGAACCCTCTGACTTCTTGGCGCAGTCGTGAAGATGTGCAACAAGCCGTTCGTATTCCTCGTCGATGTTGTCGATAACGGAATCTTTCCAGAGCCCAGCAAGAGAAGTGAAGACTTCCCAACTGAGGTCTCGGGGCTTCGCTTCTTGACTTTGCGGCTCTCTCTCCTCGCATCGAAAAGCGGAATCTTGCGCGAAGGAGACGGTGGGATCCCGTGTAGAACTTAGGAACAACAGCGACATCGGTCAGGCAAAACCTTCGATTGAAGATGATGTGGTCGATCTCGTTATGGAATTGTCCACCAGGAGACTCCCATGTCCAGCGTAGAGAGTAGGGCTTTCTGGAACTGCGAGTTACCATGGATGGTATGGGTCGACATGATAAACTCAGACAGCCTTTCACCCTGCTCATTCCACTCCGTTCCGTGAGTTCCGATGTGAAGTTCTTCAGCCGTTCTTCTTGGTCCGATCTTAGCGTTGAAATCACCGACGATGACCTTGAAGAAGGTATGATCTTCCTTGTAGAACTTCTCCAATTCCATAGAACGCTCCAAGCATCCTCGTCGTAGAATGTTGGTGCGTAGGCGACGAAGATTGTCAAAGCTGGAGTTGAACCACATCTTCTCAATCGCAAACGTCCGATTCGGGTCGTCAGATTTTCGTACGAATCGATGTTCATGGCCAAGTGCGTGTTGACGAGGACGCCCACACCGCCAACGCCTCTGCTGTCGCATGTTCCGAGGAACAGTTCTTCTCCAGTCTCGTATACGGCGTGTAGCGGGCGATGCCTCCTCGTCTCGGTCAGTCCGATGACGTCGTACTTGATCTTCCTGGCTTGCAACATCAGATCTTCGATGTGAGCTTCCGATGCAAGCGTCCGTGCGTTGAAAGTACAGATCGTCATCCTAGTCCTGGGCGACTTAAATCTCCGTTGGCCCTGTGATTCCTGCAGCCTCGCCCGAGACGTCGCCTGTCGGTGGTTCCCTCAGGTTCAGCGTGAGGCCCATAACAATTACTGTTTTCGGCGTGAAGAAATTTGACCACGCGTAGCTCGCCAGGCTCTGACGTGGCACCCTCCGCATTGGTACGGTTTGGAACAGTCCAAACCGTTCACCCCACGCCACGTTGAGGCTGCGGATAGGATTTGTGGTGGGGGAACCAGATTTAAAGTCATATTTCTCCGTTGAGTAGAGCCCTCGCTCATCAATTCCCCGAAAGCTTTGGACCACTGGTATCTTCGTTTTTCAACAAGTCTCAACGAGTAAATAGCTTTAATACCACTTTAGGCGAAAGTGAAACGTTGTACCTATGCCGTCAGACAGCACCTTCACCTGACAAGTGGTTGAAATTGCACGATTTCATGTAGGGCGAATGAGGCGACTGATCAGTAGTGTTTGTGTTCTTGAAGTGACCCATGATACTAGCACTCAGGGTTGGCACTATGAAAAGTAAAGGCGGCCCTCCTGTAGTTGTGTGGTACTATCCATTTGTTGATCAGGTTATCCAGGAACAAGCCGTATACACCGCAGCGACTTTTGTTCTCTGTGTAGAGTCGCTTGAAAAGTCACAGTCGGATAGGGCCATCATCCACATAGGCCAAATTAACTGTCAAGGCGGAGTCGGGCGCTTCTCATCTAAGCTATGCTACAATTATTGCTTTGGGGTTTCGGTCGGCAGTTGTAGGATGATGACTCACCGTCTCTCTAGGGCCGCTTGACGCTTTCTCCGCCAGTCGCGAATGACACTTTTATCGGAGAACTTACTGAGTCTACAGGAGAGGAATCGTGTGAAATCGGTCTAGCATCTGCTTCTACAAGAACTAGGCTCCCATACGCACAACCCCTCACCCTCCTCAATTTATCGGACATAACTCGGGCAGCAGTCGCAGCAGAGATGTCAGTGTCGCTGAGCAACTCGCTTTCCACTTGTCGCTTGATTCGGGAATCAGGCGATCATTTTGACCAGTTCGGCTTCTTATCAACTTCTCGGAAACTTTCTCTGCTGCCAAGTTGTCGGTTTTCACAGATACATAGCTAAAGGGAGGCTGTCGTAGCCTCTTCACTTTTCCTGCCATTCCTCTATATATCTCAACAATTTTAAAAAGGATGGCCTAATACAAGATGAATCAGGAGATGCAATTCAACTTCGGGAAGTTGGGGACTATTTGTACATTAACAAAGAGGACTTGTAGTAGAGGGCTCCACCTCTCTCATCACGTTGGCTTCCATATATTAGGCCGTCTCATTGATAAACACAGATGCTTCCGAAGGACTGGCAGTAAAGCAAAGGGAAAGGACTGCGACATTTATATCATCTCAAAGCTATTACCTTCAACTGCGTATCTGTGAGTTTTGATCTCAGAAGTCACAAAGGGATCGGCTCTAACAAATAGGTGAAAAAACCCCGTGGACCAAACTCTGCGCCGTCCATGAAATAGTAGGGCGTTCATAAAGGGAGTGCGCAGAGCTCCAGTTGACCCTGCCAAACCAATAGTTGCCTATAACTGTGCTCTCATAATGAATTGTGCAAGATTTGGTTCACAAGCTCAAGAAAAGAGGAAAGAAAGTGTCGCGGAGCTCCCTAAACTTCCAATCCACTACAAAAAGATCGGATGGGAACGGTGAACGGAAGCGCGCTTTTGCGCTGAACGAGTGTGATACTCGTGTTCTGGAGCTCAAACTAGGCTTAGTGTCGAGTTTTGCCAAATCTGAGATTTCGTCCATTTTCTGAAACAGAGGGGTAACCAGGTGCATCGATTCCCTCGAAGGCTCGTTCCGGAATAACTGAGGCTAGGCCCTCATAAACGTGTGTATGATGGTCAAACAGGCAACAGCAGAGGTTATACTGCTTTTGTAAGTTGGAAAACAGCAAGCAGAACGCAGTGCGTCCAGGTTTCAGGCCCAATGGCGCCCGATAGGCCCATGCCAGCCTCCGATGCTGCTGTCGTTTTTGTCGTGCATTTGTAGCTCTCCGCCTCGTTCGTTTTCTGATCCTCTCTCGTCTCTATTCAGCTTGTTCCCCGCTTTCGCGCATTCACAATCTGCACCACGTTACGCTCGTCCAGTGATCATGATAAATTGAAATGAAGAGGATCTTGATACGGGCGGTTTTTATTACTTTTCCTTCAATATGTCAACAATCCACGGCAACTCGATTTCGAACCGTCGTTACTATGCAATAGGAGGCGGAATGGTGGTAAGTGAGCAAGTGCACGCGCTACGCATAACTTGCGCGCGACGGGTTTCGGAGTCCCGGCGTGTCACTCCCGTCCAGTAACCAAGCCTTCTATCCTCGGGACGGCTAAAATGGTACCGACATTTGTCTGAGTAGGATGAAAACATGACTTGTGCATCGGCTGGCCACCGCAAGTCATTGTATAGGCCACATCGATTCTGAATGGAAGTAGAATGCGTGCCGCATCCCACAAAGGGATTGATCAACGGCGAAGACTTTATCCTTTTATCCTTTATTACCTCTGCAGTGTAGTCTAGACTTGCCTTTCAGTTGACTGGCACTATCCCCTATTAGATACACAGTGAACAATAAACTATTTCCGCCAAATCTCAATTTCTCAGTGAATCATTGCCCTGCTCCCAAATATGACTCTCATTTTCACGTCTGTTCCATGTGGCACAGGTTTTGTGACGCAGCATAACGCAACAAATCGTGCTGCCGAATCCAACGATAAATAGTGTCCTTCAGGAGCGCTCATGAATGGCACCAATCCTTCAGAAACACCACGTCTCGGTGAGACCATGTCCCAAGCCACGCAGAAGTTTTTCAGGATGTGCAGAGGCCTTATTGAGAAAATGCAAAACGACGAGTGTACGGAGGGTTCAAACTTTTGAGCTTACAGACATCAGGCCGTTTGACAGTCCACTACGCCAATGGAGCAAATTTTCAGTGTGCTCAGCCACCATTCATATACTTGTTCGACTTGAGTGTTCTCAAGTACTGGTCACCTCAATAACTGCGTAATCCTGTTTTAAGAATGCTTAGCAGATTTGGAAGTCAGATTCGAAGTCAGCGTCCAGAAGGGCGTCAGTCGGTGGTTGTACAATTTCAAACGGCCACTTCCGCCAGCACTCCTTTACTGGTTAGCCTGAAACTAGAATATTACTTCTTTATACATCCCATGAATTCGATGCGATACCAGTACCAATTGTGAAGCGGCGCGCCGTTGGAGCAGCACAGGCAGCGTGTATGGCCATGTGCCTTAAGTGCATGTATAGGCGACCTCTCATCACTTCTACTTTCGGCTGAACAGAAGTCGGAACATTCATCACAACTGTTCAACTTCGAACTCGGGACGGGCATGCACGTATCTGAACCCTTGCCATGAAGCTTTGACTCCACCTTCAAGGTTACGCGCATTTTTTTTGAGAAATTAAAACTTTTTTTGCCTAAACTTCTTAGAATTTTTTTCAAAATCTTTCTCCAACAACTGTTTGGTGGTCACTTTTCAGCGGAATGCTCATGAATCATTGAGGGAATCATGGCATGAAGATCTCGGAGAAGCGAGTGCTGAAGCGGCACTCGTAATCAATGATGTGAGCAAAGTATGGGAGACCACAGGCGAAGTTGCAGTGAATGGTCTTTCAATGAAAGCTTATGTAGGAGATGTGCGTTCTTGTGTCGTGACCTTTTCAGTATCGTCTACTGATTTGACTACGTTGATTTGAGTACGTTACTGACTCGGATAAGAATATTTGGGAGGACGTCATAGATAAGAGTATAAGCAAAAATCACAGAAACCTGTGCAGGGCTGCTCCTGTGTTTGCAACGAAGTACTGAGACGATAACTAATTGTTTATAGTGCTGTAAGAAGGAATGAGAGAAATTTGACGCGTTAGGAAAAATTTTTATCCCGGTTATTGACTTTTAATTTTTCTCCCCTTCATGGTTTTCTCCGCCTTCAGGCATCTCGTCGGTCATAAGTGTGGCCTCTCCCCCCCCCGCCGCTCGACGGAAATTTTTTTTTGGGGGAGAAAGTAGCAGAGATTCATCGACAGTAGGGGGGCGGGAGAAGGGCAAAGTGGATATGAGAAGCGTGATAAACACAGAGGAGAGTGATAGGTAGGGGGCCGGGGGGGGGGGGGGGGGAGGGGCGGGGGGCGCGCAGGGGAGGGGGGGTGTTAGGAAAAGGGGGGATGGTGGAGACCTTACCGAAAGCCCCTTTAGGGAAGTCGAACTGACATCCCCATCTCACACATCACGATGCTGTACCCTGCTCGGAAGAATCGACATCAATAAAGTATTCAATAAAGACACTGATAAGTGCCGTTCAGCAACTGCTCTCGAATTTTTTTCCTTCATAGATATGAACTCATATTAATAATGGCATTTCAGGTCACCGTACTTCTCGGTCATAATGGGGCTGGCAAAAGCACGACATATAATATGATTTGTGGTTTTACAAGTATAACGACAGGTTAGTTTGCTTCATTTCTTCAGGTGTAACCTTATCATTTCATACTATTGTAAGAGAAAATGTCACAAAGCATCCAATGTATGAATTGTCCTTTGCGATATAAAACATTTTTCACTGACCATTCTTTAAAATTTGACTCTTGTATAGAACCTAACCTTCTGACCTGCCTTAATACTCTTTGGCATTTTATACTCCCTTGTTCGTTGAGAATATTTCCATTCCAATGCCAGGTCTTCATATTCTTCCAGTGAGCGAGGAGCCAGATTCGCTCTATCTGCCGGACTGTTAACGCTCAATGAAAGGAAATCCCATCACATTTCTTTTGAGTTGTTCCCTTTACACTTGCATGGTGGCAGGGCACGAGGAGTGAGAGCAAGATAGTGAGAAAGAAGTTAACATCATCTATATCAGCAATCTTCCCATTTGCTATGTGCGAATATAGAGCGAGATCGAATATCTCTGCTATTCAGAGCGTGCGCTTTGAATGCCTTCATGGTGGTAGGCGGAACAACTCCACACTTTCCTACCAATTCGTATTAAGTGCGCATTCAGACTTCTCGATCGCGCGAACTGGATTGCGCGGAATGAATTACGTGAACAAGATCGGACGAAATGGATCGCGCGAAGTTAATTTTGCGCTATCCAGTTCGCGCGATCGCGCAGTCTGAACGCGCTGTTGATAAGAATCAGCTTCTTGAGCGGAGCTTTTGCATTACGAACTCTCAAACGGAGAACTTCAGGTTTCACCATGTGCAAAGGCCTTTCTCACAATGACACGCTCTTATTGAAATACTGTTGAATATGTATGGAACACAAGGAGATATCTCTTGGTTTTTTTGAATAGTAGCATTGGTCAGGAGAGAAATCGATTTAAGGCGATGAAATAATTGACACTATGAAACTAGCAGAAATGAACATTCATAATGTAGTTCGCTGCGGACGGTTCGTGTCAGGCGGGATGAGTTTGGCGCGGTGCCAAACCCGTTCTCCACCAGTTGTTAAAGCGAGCAAAGTGATATGACTGTATCATATCGTTCGTATTACTCGTTTTCTACCACTTTTTGTCGCATGCGCGCTTCAACAAGAAGGCAGAGAACGGCGTGACACACTCATACTGCCTGACACGTACAACCCTCTGCAACAAGCTAGAGTATATGCACTCATCTCAAAGCAGAAATTACTAGTGCCCATTTTAACGACTCGATGTACGTTATAATCAGCTCACTTCCAGTACTTCCAGCGACGTCGGCCGCTGCTGCACGATCTCTTTGTGAGGTATGAATGCAGTCAAACGAGTTCTTGTCTTTTCATCACACTGTCGTATCCTCTGATTGAGAAGGACCAGACAGTATCACTCCCTCGATCCTCGATTCTTGACACGCCATTTAGGCCTAGCGTGGAATCATCTGTATCACTTGTATGCCCGTTGATCATCGAGTAGCTCCAATGGGCTCGTAGCCTCTGCTTTGGGAT
>MU914289.1:11327-22556 GCA_036418165.1 Cooperia oncophora | reverse complement strand
CTCCTCCCCCCCTTCTCGTCGGCGAATTGAGCCGCATTTATTGTACTTGTCTGAAGCCGCAGTAACAAGCCAAAGCAAATGCAGCAAAGGAATAGTGAGCGTGCTGTTACCAGCCGCTGATGCCGCGTTCATACTTTGCAAAACTGGAGTTTTATAGAATACGCGCCAAGGGCACGGTATAGGTGTCAGCCGAATCGAAGGAGTAGGAGTATCAGAGTAGGCGCGAATCGAGCGAGCGCGCGCTAAAGTAGTAATAGGATCCGATCAGCTTCGGTCGCTGGCGTTTTGAGAGCATAGTATAATCGAATGCTAGCACTCGATTCCCGTCTACTCCTCTGGCACGCATTACCGCCGACCGGAACGCTCCGGGATTCTTCTATTGTGCAAAGACTCAAAGTATGAACGCGGCTTAACTTGGCTGCGACTGGTCATGGCTTAACAAGGCTTCACACCCTGGCGAGAAGAAAGTGAATTGGCATTTTAATAGTGATGTGTTAATTATGCAGGAGCAACCATCCAAAGATGAAAGTCTTTTGTTGCTTTATAGGGCAATGGTAGGCTCTTCTCGACCGCGCACATGGGGCTCCAACGTTTTGTGATTAGTCCACGAGTGGTTTTTCTGAGAATATGAACCTTCCATGATAATCTTTTCTTTTTCTTTTGATCAGAGATGATCACGCTTCGTCATTTCATCCTGAACTTTCTATGCCGGGGTTAAGGCTATGACGCGCTGCTTGTTGTTACATTTGTACATCCGACTTGTTGACAGTGCTTGTTCTACCTTTCACTTGAACTTCAAACTTATGCAGGTTCATATGCAATCAGTTTTTCGGATGTCTTCTCTGTTCTGCGGTCCACACCCACCCCTCCCCCGATCTCCCCCTCAAGGCAAATCCATGCTACCTAGGCAACTTTTTATTGTTTTAGTGCGCCTGCCTCATTGATTCCAGCGTATCACCTTTTCACCAGAGCTTTTTAAAGTCGCTATTTTGAAAAGATTTTCTCTGAGCGCTTTCATCTCATAAACATCACATATACAAAATTTTCACCTTGCTTTTTCGACGAGCTTGCTCCAGCTTCACAAGCGTTCACAGGTTTCACCAGAATGAGACTTGCAAACAGAAGTAGTGAAACAGCAAAAGTGCAAAATGCCGCCTCCCCCCTCCCGACAGCTCCTCACCCGTCACCGAACCGCCCTAAAATGGATTTCTCCTCCACCGTTCTCGCTTCCCGTCCATCTCAGATCACCGGGAATAAGATGGGGTCGTCACTTCATCGCGCACATATTTCTACAGGTTAAGCTTCACATTCCCAACTTTCTAACGCAGCATTTGGCTCTAGGCAAAAAAGGGCGGGACGTTGAGAGTGGGCGTGAATGGGTGGTGGCGCCGATACGGTAATTAGATACTTCCGAGTGCCATCAAAACGACATTAGCACCTTTTCTGGTAGATCCGATCTCGATCGAGAATCGTATACGCCTTCATGAATTCTTCCTGCATCATGTATTCACCCATGTATTGCTGTTAATATTTTGTGCTGTTGTTCGCATATGCCAACATTTAGAAGGAGTTCTATGTATTCAGATGTCACTATTTCCTTCAACGGTTAGTGCCACTCTAGTCACGGAGAGTTTATGGCGCAAATTTCATCAGCACACCACTGAAATGATCGTCACGAAAAGTGGACGGTATGTTTTATGGCCTATTTGACACTTAACTCCAAATGGTGCTCCTTGATTTGTGAGCAATACTTTTTGTCCTGGAGGTAGTACCACGGGAACTGTTTGAAGTTGAATCTGTGCTAGACTCACTCTTTTCGTAGAGACAGGGAGGTGCTGTGTAACAGTTTGACTAGTGAGAAGCGCAGTTTTCCGCCTTGTAGCTTTTTGACTGGATATAAAGACGAAGCGCAGTTCGGCGAAGGGGGGGGGGGATTTTGCACTTTCGCTAGTTTCGTTCGCTAAGAAAAGAAAACAGTGCTAACTATAAGGGGATAGAAATCATTGTAGAAAGTAGAAAGTGTATAGTTTCCTGCTCGTCTTGCTATGGCGCTACCATACCTGTCACCCTCCATGAGTACAAATGAACTATATCTATAATATACTTTTTTCTTAAGGAAAATATTCCCTAAAATTGAGTATAAGCTGCACGGAATGAATCCCGACGAATCATATGCGATTATGCTGCGCATTGAAAGAGTGGATGACATGAGGTTAGTTCCAGTGTATAACTACTGTAATAACTTATTTCGTATCTCTGAGAGTTGAAGTTGAGCGCTTCATACTTTGCGTCGCCGTTTTGACAGTTTGGAGCGTACGGCGGCGTTGACTGTTCGAGCGACTAGGAAAGTATAGGTATCGATTCAGCTTACGCCAAAGTATGCTAGCGCACGGTACCTTTTCGAGCTACAAGAAAAGTAAAGATATCCGTCAAGCGTTTCGAGTGGACGCCAGCCTTTGAGCGACTAGGAAAGCATAGATATCTATTTAGCGTTTCGAGCGTATCCTACCGCTTTGAACGTTTCGCGGCTGCTTTTGAGCTTTTCGCGTGCAGTCGCTGAAAGCGGTTTACTACCTTGCGTGCAATACCTCTACCTTCTTAGTCACTCAAAACGCTGATGGTAAGTATGAGCGCAGTATAACGCGATGAGTTTGAGAACAGTTTGGTCAGCCGAGTAATCTGAATATGGAATGAAGTTGTGATGGCTCAGCTTTCAGATTTTTATTCCTCAGCTATGGAATGGGCCGGGGTTCAGAGTGGGAATCATCTGAGTCAAGTGTGATAAAGTACCGTTATGAAAGTAGCAACCCACTGATATCGTTCACTTCATGCCGATTCAACTAAGTGACAGCACTAGTACAACGCTAGTCTGTCTGGCACCACTGAGGCGATAGGAAGCACACAGCTTCAAACTTCTTCCTTTGAACAATTTTTTTTTGGGAAAGGTGAACAAAAAGAGGAAGTTTTTGCGCTGATTAGTAAGACGAATCACAGCTCAACGGGTTCGAAGAACCCGTTTGGCACAGCGAAGTGGTTTTTATCCACCTCGGAGCACCTTTTGTGAAATTATGGCTGGGCAAAATTGAGGTCCCTTGTGCCCATCTCGTGGGTCGAATCCCTGATGTGATCACCGAAATGTGCCACGTTCCTGGAGTAGGGCCTGGTTTTCAGCAGTAATTCTATTGGGTGAACCTGGAGGGGTGTATTTCTGTTGAATTGACAGCTAGGTGCCCGATATCCACTTGTAAGGGAGTTCTCGTGGTAGCGTTCGAGAGAGCTGAAACGACCCGCTGACACCTGGAAGTTCTCAATACTTTGTCAGGATGGTGTCTCAGTTGGTCTTTCTTCTTTTCTCAGCCAACCGATTAAGATCTTTCTCTTCAGGTATAAGTTCAGTGCGGGTGACTGGTCCACAAACGGCAAGGGCGAAGTGCAAACGCCAGCTCGCAGTATTCCTCATCACGACGGTGCAGTTGACACTGGACGAGCTTGGATGAGCAAGACGGTAGCGTTCGATCGAGTGAAAGTCACCAATAATCAGCAAGACAACGATCCGTTCCATGTGAGTTTTTCTTTTGGCTGGTACAAATAATCCGCTTGTACCGCTGTTTTGCGAAGATCTCCTCATCATTTCGTTACGTTCACATCGATAATCAGTGATTTCATGTATTTGTTTTCACTTTTATATGAGATTTGTGTATTCCCTGTCCAATAGCGCGTTTTGATAACTTTAGAACATAATAAGTGCAAATAGTTTGAGTAAACCACCGCAAGGAGAAAAATGTTTGACACACCGTGTATGTCACGCACTTTGTAACTTGCTGGAAAACCTTCTAGCCTTCTCCTGCGCGATCCGAATTTCTGAACAGATTGTGCTACTCGAGGTACTGACGCGTGCTGTTCTCATCTATCATGAACATTTTGACGTTTCTCATCAAATACATCACCGCTAATAGGACTGAACTCCATAATAAGGCGACCAGCATTTTCCCATAGTGCAGTGGTTATTGTCTGTGTGCTCACAGTTTTGCCATTGGCCAATAAGCCGATTAGCCGTTGAGAACGCCATCGGGGAGATTCACAGCTGTTAAGCCATTCTCTATGTTGCTCCTGGTCACGCGAAGTCTTGTAACAAGGTCATCACAGACAGGCGTCTCATTTTATTCGCTGAAAGACCTTGCGGATACGGTAGTGAATTGTGGTTGGACGTAAGCCTCACATCCTTATTTCAGTGAAGTTTAGTCCTGAATAGTTTTATTACGATTTTTCTGGGACTCTGGAGGCCAAAGAAATGGACAATTCGGATTACCACGACTTGTAAATAAGCACATTTTGATTTGTTAATTAACCGTGTTTTGACGAGATCGCTCTTGAATCCCAGCCAGTTCCGTCAGCATCCTGGGTATGTGTCAAGACAATCATAGTGTGCCGCATCAGTGGGCGTGGCGAGCGCCACCGCGTCCGGTGGGCGAGTTATCCTGCTTGACCGTTTGCATGCACGGATGGGGGAATTCGATATCGCCCAAAGAGTCTCGTCTCCGTTTGAATTCATGAGAGTTCCGCTGCTCCCGACGTACTGATGCAAATCGAGACTTCGTCGCGCATCATCGTACTGCACGCCGCGCACGACGACACGACAAATGACGACTGTTGTGTCCGTCTCCCGTAGTTTTTAACTGGCTTATGATCAATATCCATCCTTTACGTACATGTTTTGAAAGCACAGATTCTTCAGTAAAGCATAACATTAGCGTAGCATTGCGTCCCTGGAGTTGTGTCCGGCTAACATTAGCGACGCAAGTATTTGTTCCATTTTTGGGCTCATATGAGAAGGGTAAATTCTATTTTGGAACTGCTTACAAAAGTGCTTATGTGGGAGAATGCTGTCATTAGGTTAATTCCCTATTGTCCTTGCCAATTATTTCATTAACGTGATAAGATCTATATCCACGTTTCTAAAAATCCTCGATAACCTCAATTAAGGGTCGATGACCGGATGTTTTATTTCTGCCCGATGGCAATCGTGGTAGGTATCTCAATGTATTGTCCGCTCATGGGGAACTTCTGAACTTTTAGTGAACTGATTGAGAGTAGCTTACCAACAAGTCAATTATGAATAGTTCTCAATTCGAAGAGCTTCCACACTTGTGCGAAGAGCTGTGCATAGCGCTAGTCCGCTACAAAAGGGTTTTTCTGAACATTTTTGTACTGCCAAGAAGTGTCGTGCAGAAAAGCTTTGAAAAGATACCACTCTCATTTGCAATTTGGGCGCTGTTCGACTTCTGAGGGGGGGGGGGGAAGAGTGTGGGAAGGAGACACTTTTGCACGCCACCAGTTTCTCTTGACAGTCTGTTGAATGACACGTCATTACTGGTAAGACCGTAGAATCTTGTCAAGTGTAAAGTCCTCCTGCATGACATAGCTTTACAGGAATTTGCAGGTCTCTACAGGAGGTATCAGCAGTGATGGACGGAGAACAGTGAAATGCCCGCCCTTCCATCAACCCTTTGAGCTGAACTCCACTTTGTTTCTTGTGAGGTCACGTTATCTGGAAATGAGCCGTATAGGCAGGAAAAATGTGGAAGGGCGGTATTAAGAAGGGACTGTGGAACTGGTCCGATTCTCTCAAAGTGCGAAAACCTTTCCTCATGCGGGGGGATTTGTTCCCTGAGTCAGCAGGAGCTCCTCTTTCAAGCTTTAGGCGCAATTTTTCGTCTGCTGTACGCCCCGCCACCCCCTTCCCCGTGATATGCAGCAAACCACAACCTTCTGCAATGTTGTTGATGAAGACAGTCAAGCGAATGTTTATATAAAAGTTAATTCAATTTGGATATAATCCAACTTTAAGTCTGTTCGTGCAATCGAGGGGCCTGCCCGGCGAGATGAGTGTGGCAGGTCGTCAAATCCGTTCTCTATCAGTTGTTGAAGCGAGCAAGCGACAACAGTTGTTGGAAAACGAGTATGGTGCCGCTTTCTTCCCGCATGACACAGTACAACAGCTTACCACGTTTGCCAAAAGACACGTGAGTGTGGGTTTTTTCCAGGTTGTTCTTCAATCCATGCATAAATACGTTCCCGTTCTGTATATACTATCACTATGCGAACATCACCTCATAATGTGATGGACCAGAAACACTCGCGTGGATCCTTCGTGTTTAACTTGCAGCTATAAGGTTGAGCGAACTATATCGTTCCGTGTAACTTTACTAAGAATTGATATGGTGATCATTTTATCTCTGTCATATGACGCTACCCTTCCTCTCATGTTTATAGAGACCTTTAATGAGCTTCTGGGCGCAGTTCGCGCGAGGGCAACTTTGCATTCTCGTTGTTCAATTATGTTCAGTTTTACAAGTCCACTCTTTAAAACCTTGTGAATTCTTGTTCAGTGGGGGAGCAACGTTTGTTAAGGCTCAGTTAGCAACCTCTTTCAACTTGAGTATAGGATGTCTAGATGGGTCGACACGTCGATGGGAAGCAGCAAAGGTGCAGAATGCCACCCCTTCTCCGTCGCCGAACTGCCCCGGTAGAGTGTTCGCCCGGTAGAATTACAGCACTCCCTTGGCCATCCTGCGTGCTTTCAAACCCTTCCCACCTACCAGTCTTGTGTTACCATCCAACACTTTGAAAGGTGAAAAGACTTAGTTTCTGTAGACAAGAATTGATGGTTGAAGTATTGGAGAAGGGGTAGACTGTACACCTTCCCCCTGACCGAGCTCGGTGACACTCTGGTCTTTTGTCTCATTACCTTCGCGACTTCGGCAATTTGCGTTGTCTTTTGCCTTCACATCATCGGAACTGTGGTCGTTTTGTTCGAAGTCTAAGTTGAGTTGAGTAAGGCGACACAGTCGCACGGTATCTCCCTCTCTCAATGCTTCCGAACTCTTAGTTTTTGACCTCTTTCCGCCGTATCGTTTAAACAATCATAATTAAGACATCGGATACTTTTGCCTGCATAATATATGTATGTGTGTAATTTCAGTGAAAAAAACTTAGCCCCATTAATATTCAACGCAGAGGAGAGAGAGTTGAGGCCATCTTATTGAACCGGTATCCACTAAAAGAGTTAAGGATCGGAGTCAAAAAGTTCGCGATTACGTAACCTAATTTTGTTCCAGATATTTTATGTTGCATAGCTATCATCGCACCGCCTTCAATTTTTTTTTTGAGAACGCACTTCACATCATGCTGGAAACTTTAGCAGAAACTTGTGTGAATCAGGCGCTAGATGCCACATAATAACGAGACTCGGGAAGCTCTAGGTCGTGAGCTGTTGCTTCCATAACGGAAAGTTTTGGTTTTGATGCCTGAGTGCTTGGTCGCACCAAATTATGCCGATAGCTCGCCGATTAGTGTCGCGCCAAAACCAAGCATAACAAAAGATTTATAAAGCGTATTCAAAGCGCATTCTTCATTTACGGTTTGATCATGAAGTAATTGTCCGGAAAAGTGCGACATTTCTGTTCAGGTTCGACTACACACACCTTCATCTCCTAACGCCTATCAAACAATGAAGTGACTCACTTAATAAAATCTCTCACAATCCTTTTGCAAAAGTTTCGTGACGATCAATAAACGAGACCGAAAACGAGCCAGCCAGCCCACACCCCTCAACCCGCTAGCACCCACCACCCAACACCCCCTGTCGACCAGCCCACTTTTCATTTTCAAGCCATCACCAACAACGATCTCACCAATTGGTCGAATCGAAGTAAAATCGCTGAACCACCTGCCAGGAACCCATTTTGTTCCCTGGCAAGCACCCATGCCTGCCCATTCCAAACTCTCCGAGAACAAATGAGGGTCTTCCAATGCCATGGTATAACTATTATCATCATCCATTCTATCCACCATTCCATCCAACATTACCCTGTTACTATCCTTATATGTCAAGTTGCTATCCTACGACAACTCCAGAATGTTAATTTCAAAGATATTAGGAGTCTTACGATAATGTTATCAATTAAGGGTTTCAGTTTGTGAATTTGAGTTATCAGATATACTTCGGATACTTTAATTTCATTCTTTATGCTCTATTGACCATAATTATGCTCAACCTGCTGTGTTTGGGGCTCAATAATGTTTATGTCCAGTATTAGCCTTTATCATGGTTCGTCTTTGGACACTCCATAATCTCTACATAGGTGCAATGACACCTGCTTTATTATCTGAGAGTGCTGTTTCTGTGTGTGGGGGGGGGGATTGCGGCGAGCAGTGCATTTCCCTTCGCTCATTTGAGATGTGAACAGGAATGAACTAGAGGCCTTGGATACCTTGCTATCCTTTGGTCCATTGCTCTTATCCGATGGCAACATCCAATCATTTCCCTACTTGCCGCCATCTGCTTGACACGCGATACACTCGCCGTACGCCATACAGCCAGCCACACGCGTGGCTATAATAGCGCTGTGCCAGATTGTAACTACAAAGCGCCCGATTATTACATAATCACACAGAGACAGACGATTGGCTGGGTCTGTGATTAAGCGTATGACTGGCTGTGTGGCATACAGCGTGTCAGCGGCGTGCGTATAGCGCATCCAGTGGAGGGCAAATACCTTAGGAACATCGGACTACCGCATGTCTAATCACTGTCATGTAACTTTTCTCAACCATTGCCTTTCTGTTGAATGACTATCATACAATACAAGACAACTTCGCATGACGGAATGCTACACGTCTACGGCTACCTAGCACCCCTCATACACCTCTCATGTAATGAAGCGTGTCATTTGAAGAACGAGTTTAGCGTCCCAGATCTTTGTAGATATTGTAATGTGCTGAGATGATATTTCACATCTTCTTAACTTTATGACATTATTTATGTTAAGCTAATGTGTTTCTTGTGAGTGTAAGTAGAAATATTTGAAATGCTGTTAATAATAAGACACGTCTCTCATGAATGATCTCGTCATCTGTGGTATTGATGCTCAGGTATTAAGGGAAAACAAATCTGATTCGGAAAATCTATGCGAGTTAGCTCACAACTACAACTAATTTCATGTGTTCAGTTTAAGTAATGTTAAGCGGCTAGTAGTACTTTTTTCATTTTTACCCCTAACAAGGGATCTGATTCGGTGCTGTTTGCATTCATGTTGTTCATGTGGTATGTTTTATATATGTTTGTAAATATTGTGTATTTATTGAGTATAAAATTGACTAATATAATGTGTTTGTCCAACTAGTGGAAGGCTTATGGACTGGCCATCACATCTACTTTCATGCTTCAAGGTTTTGTAGTCAGTTGATAGGTAGCCCACGATTGTGGGGACGTCACCGGGTATATGACAAGAGGATCGTTATTCGCCGCGCTGGTAGGCGTCGCGTGCGACGTCGCGCCCGCAAATAACGATGGTTCCAGGTAGTAGATGGCGACAACAGGCAATGCTGAAAATAGCCATGAATGTCTACGATGAAGTCCAGGGCACCAATCGAAAGTTAGGAAGAGTTAAAAAGATGCCGCGCTGATCGGCGCGCGGCAAATCACGATCCTCTTGATCGTTTTTCGACGTCACCACTGGTACAGGATGCCTGCTGACGTCTCTAAGACTTATTTCAGGATGACCGCTGGCAGGGGGGGGGGCATTCGCAAATATCGTGATTTGATCATTAGTTTATTCTCGTAGTAAGGAAGTACCTGTACAGTGGCTGTGACTCCCCGCTCATTCGTTTAGATTTCGAGCACTACTTGCGAACAGGGCACTTCCTGCCGCTGAGGTACACAATGAGAAAATCCCTCGGATCCCCCTCCCTCCCGCCAAACTCCCTCCTTCGGTACGCATACCTCGCCTAAGGGGGTTCTTCCAGCATTGTGGATAGTGCGCTTTAAACGGAAAAACAACAAGTCAAAAATTGTCGCAGGCCAAATACGAACTCCGCTGGGCATTCTCTAGCATGCGAGGTGCCCTTATTGGTATGGAGGACTTAAAAACAGAGAGGAATTCAGTTCCAATTGGGCGACTGGGGAGGGGCATTTTGCCGTTCTGCGACCCCCGATCAACGTGCCGAGCGATCAAGTGGGGACCTGTGAAATCGTGTGAAGCCACGAAATGATACCAGGCAAAGTTTGCGGAGATTAGTTGTCAATTCTTGCAATTCAACGAGATACCGTACAAATATTTACCTAGTGGGTCGGCGAGCTTGTTCCAGCTTCACACAAAAGTTCACAGATTTCACCAGAGTGAGACCGGTAAACTGGAAGTGGTGAAGCAGCGAGGTACAAAATGCACCCACGTCGCCGAACAAAATCCAGTTCTTTTGACTTCCAAACGGAAATTTGACCGTTGGCGGTCGTACTGGTGCTCGTCAGACATCGGCATCTACATATTTGATATTACAGGGCATGTCCGGCCAAGACGACAGAAGATGTTCTTGAAGTGACTGACCATCTTGAGCGAAATGAGTCGCTTCAGGGCTATTTTCGCGTCAAATGATCTTCTTGAAGAAGCCGCGGATGATGGGGCGTGCCAGCGATGCTGCGTTTGGCACGTCAACCCGTTTTCCACCAGTTGCTGAAGAGTGTAAGTGACGGCAACCGGTGGAAAACGACTCACACTAACGATATGACGCAGTCCTGTCACTTGCCGAAAGAAAAGCAAGACGGGTTAGCGCAGCGCCAAGCGCAGCCGCGTTGACACGCCTCATCATCTCTAGCTAACGAAACAATAATAGTCGCTTCTCCACGTGTAACTTTATGTGATGCAGTGTCGCTGCTTCAAAAAATACATGTTTCGACGGTCTGTCTGAGACACGAGGGGGAGGAGGGGTAACATCCGACCCGCGCATCGCTTACACTTACAGCGTTTGTCCTATCTCGATCGATTCAGGCACGCAGGGAGCAAATCGACACAAGAGATACAAAAAAATGGTGGAGTCAACGAGCCACAGCATTGCTACTTTGTTTCAATTTGGTCCTGGGGCAAATGTACCGTACGTCATACCGCCTAAACACTTATCTGGCCGCATCAGCCAAACTGGTACACTCCATTTTGCTCCAGACGGCTGGGCGTGTCAGGAGTATGAATGTGCCACGAATGTGCCACCACACTGCCTTCTTGTTGAAGCGCGCATGCGACAAAAAGTGGTAGAAAACGAGTAATACGAACGATATGATACAGTCATATCATTTGCTCGCTTAACAACTGGTGGAGAACGGGTTTGGCACCGCGCCAAACTCATCCCGCCTGACACAACCGTCCGCAGCCAACTATTAGGTTGTTCGAAAAGTCC
>MU914288.1:8618-21705 GCA_036418165.1 Cooperia oncophora | reverse complement strand
ATGTTCTAGTGTTGCCAAAACATGTTCCCGGGTACGGGCTTATATTAATTCAAGAACAAATTGGACCGAAGTGCCGGATATGAAGAATGCGAAACGTTACCCTCACAGGGTACGGATTCAATAACCCTCCCTTAGACAGCGTTCAGACTTTACGAGGCAGTCAAAGGCCCATCCGATCCTGTGATTGAGTGGGTCGCTGGATCAATAAAGATGTAATGACTGAAAATTGAGCATGCTATTACTAACATCAAACCAAAATAAACAGTAGCTCACTGCGCCCCTTCTCAATACACTCGAGCTAGAGTGCTAGTGTATTGAGAAGGGGCGCAGCAAACCAATTCCAGAGAAGAGCTTGTTCGATGTACCTATCCAGTATTCCTTTATTTATTCGCGCCCGAGATGTACATGTGAATAACTCCAACGACGAAAAACGAAAAACTGGGAAATCCCAACACGACAGGAACACGATTATAAAGCCACAACCAAGAGATGGTTTGGTAAAACGACAAGTGAAGAAAAAAAAGCACAGTAATGAAATAAGTGCGAGGTGAATACAAGAGGAAAACAACAAGAAGCACAGACAACTAGCTGATGTCTTTGAGATAATGGGAAACTTCTCGTCTGAAGTAGAAATAAATAAGAGGTTAAGTAACATGTTTACTAAACTTAGCGTACCCGCTGCCAGCAGGTTGAGTAAAAAAGTGACTACGAACCGAAACCTCGGCCCTACTGAAGCGCAGCTTGATAATCTCACCTCTAGTAGATGAAGCAGAAGAAAAGTTTGATGGCAGCGAAAAGCATGGTATCCTGAGTGACCTTGCATACAGTCATTAAGACATTTGTCAACCTACGCTTTGCAAGAAAAATCAAAAATAATATTTTATTTTCGAAACTGGCATCAGGAACACTGTTGTAAATCCAATCAAGAGCCCCCATGAAAGTTTCGAATAGAATTCTTCAGAGAAAGACGCACACGTTCCATCTTCTAAAATTGCTCTTACATGCAGTTTGTAGGGCATGATCAGGACGAAGGGATCCCTGCTCGTTCAACAGTTCAGTAAAAAAAATCTTTGTCCAGCTTTCGCAACAACTTGGAGCAGTGAGGTCCAAAAAAGGTCACTATAACTAAAACCAAGGTCTCTTAATTCAGAGATTCCTCACTAGGCGAACCGGGGGGCTCATCATCGGGATCGCTTTTCCTAAATGCAAAGCTGTTCATCGCAAGGCTAATAGGGAGGCCCCATGTAACAAACCGCTCATATGCTCTATCAACGGCTTTCTGAACTGACAAGGGATCGTTGAGGGATCAGCAGGCACATAAACTTTATCATCGGCAAACATTTGGCAAGTGACTGCAATAATCTCAAGCAACAAAGGAAGTTCAAAAGTCTAGGTGTTAAGAAGGATAGGAGATATTACACTCCCCGAGGTACACAAATATGCAATGTTCTACCGAGGTAAAGTGGTTATAAAAGCATAAAATTACCGAATGTTCATGAAGTATCGCTTCATGACTTGCAGAATCGTGTTGCTTTCCATGCTCAGGAACCCATAAAACTTTATGTACACGGTGGAGTCCAAGCAGTGATAAGCGTGAGACAAGGGCTTGTAAGAGTCAGTATCGTTCGCATCCTTACGCGCGTTGGCTTGCGGCTGAATTTGATCACCGTGCCCCAAGATTCAATGGGCAAAGACTAAATGAGTCAGACTGTTTCTATTCATCGGCGACATAGTCGAAACTGATCCAACCGCCGAACTCTCAAATTTCGACAAAAAGCAAAAGCTCTGCTGCTCAGCAGAAGTACTGGGATCCTACTCTATATAATTCACTAAGTAAGTCTGTCTGTGTGTGTATGTTTGTGTGTGCGTCTGTCTGTGTGTCACGAAATTCATAGCGCCGGTCCCAGTAGCAGTGAGACATTGATTTCAAGAAGTGATGTAGGCGGTGTGACGGGAACACTATTGGTGGGTGACAGGAAGTGATATCAGTTGATAAGATCCGATAAGGGCCTCGGAAGGGGAGGGTCACCAAATTCGTAACGCAGGTTACAGCAACAGTGGGACCTTGGATCCGAGAGGTGATATAGGGTGATATGATAGTGATATGGGACGGGAATATTATTGGCGGGTGACGGAAGTGATAGGAGCTGAAAGTGACAAGTAACATGGGAAAATCCGCTTCACCGCTCACAACAACAATGCGATCGATATGACTCAAGTATAACGATCTCAATGATTCCAACAGAACTCATTCCTCACTGCTTTAGTAACGACATCATGTACGACCGCTAAGCTAGCTCTATTCCAAATGCATGGGGTTTGTTTACAGAGATGTTATGAACAGCAGCAATTGACTTAATCACTCTTACCACAATTATCTTCCATCAACAACCTTAGTGAGGGCCATTTGAAGCGTTCCACTGCTGAATGCGGGAGTGCATTCCAAAGCAACACGCTTTAAGACGACAGAATGCATGAATCATAGGCTGCTTCAGCGGCTAACCTAACAGGCTGCAATATTCCCGTGTAGGTTATGAACGTACCAGTCGGATCGCTGGCTAAGGCCGGCTCTCCCCTTCTGTGATGCGGCGGGCGCTGCTGCTGCTTCTGCGTCTTGACGGGACGGGCGCTACTTTTCAGTTCTTGGCTGATGCAGAACATTCCTTCGAACAGTTAGGTTGATCAGCGATTCGTAACTCAGCACGCGGCAAATGCGCATGGCCCGGCGAAGCCGGGTCATGCCACAGAAGGAGGAGAGCCCGGCGACAGCTGGGCGATCCGACTGGTATGAACACATTTCACTATGATTTCGATATTGTTACCATCGACTCTTTCAGCCGCTAAGCTATTCTATTCCCAACGAATGGTCTGTGTTTTTAGGAATTGATAAGCACCAGACACTGGCGAATGCTCATTAAATAAGAGAAATATGATGAAATGAGCCGAATTTCGAAAAATGGGAATTGGGCCATGTGTTAGGGGTCAGCACAGAAATCCTGTCATTGATCAGGACCACAGACTGAACCATGCGCGCAGTAGTGCGCGTCAGCCAAACTGGTGTGAGGATATTTCGCTATGATTCCGGTGCTGATACCATCGAAGCTCTCGCAACCGCTCTGTGTGCTATTTTCAACGAAGAGTGAGTTCTTAGAGATGTCATACGCGCCAGACATTGGCAAACGCTCATTAAAGAGGAGAAATATGATGAAATGGGCCGTATTTTGAAATATGAGATTTGAGCCGTTTTCAGAGGCCAGCATAAAAACTCTTCGAGTGATCAGTACCATAGGTTCAACCATGCGCGCAAAAATGCGCATCAGCTAAGCTGGTTCTTATAAGAAAGCGCTAAGCGAACGTTGGTGACCGAACGCGCACACCAGCGCATCTCTGTGTAAGAAGCCCGAGAACATTCTCGTTGACTTTTCTCAAGCAGTTTACCAGCTTTCGAGAACAGACTCGTTCCGAGTTGAGGGTTTTCCTTTGTTGCACTCAAATCTTAATGAAATCTTCCAAATTCTACGAAAAACAAATTAAATAGCAAATCTGTGTGTCCAGCGCTTCACGAGTGCAGATTGTTTTCTCATTCAGAAAAATGTACCTCCACACTTGAACGCATTGAATTACGCGTTGCGCCGCAATTGTAAAAAAAGTGTTGCAGCAAGCAACAAAATCAGACAAGATAATAATAAAAGGCTTAGTTCTAAAGCTGTCCTAGTTCGGTAAGTGCTGTTTAACGCCGCAGTGCGCGTCCGAACGTTATCGCAACACTGCTGAGATATTGGGAAAAAAGGGACCAGGAACGGGACTCAAACCCGCATCTGCGTGCACTTAGAGGGTTCGAGTCTCATACCGGGTCTGACTTTTGCCAGTATCTCAGCATTCTTGCGACAACAAGACTTAGTTTTTAGGCACTCACATCGTTTATTAAAGCAGGGATCCAACGCCCATCATCACATGCGATCTCAAGCCATTCGCCGAGAAATCGTATATGGACGTAATTTTCACGATTGAATAGGTACCAATTCCGTGATCCTGACAACGGAACTGTCCAATACAATAAGTGCAGAAGTTGTAGCCTATAATAAACTCCCATATATATTCAGTTCAAGTTCGCGACTTTCAAGCCAAATTTGTCACTTATATAGTTATCACTCAGATGGTCCGCTGCCGCCGAGATTCGTTCTCCTCCCTGACCCTTCTGACGGCGAGATTTCTCCTCCTCTTCAACCCTTCTTCACCCGCCTGTCCTGGTTTCGTCAAGTCCAACTCTTGATGAAAACGTTCAATCAATCCCCAAATTTCGGTGGTTTCAATTCACAAATTGTTGCGGGCAAGTAGAACCCTCTGTATTCTAGGGAGCCATTTCGGCTGCTTCGTTTACGATTTGGTCGCCTAGTGTCATGTGATCACGCTAATATAGAAGTCAGACATCTGACGGAAACTTGGCAATGGATGTGCTCTCGCTCTTCCATCAAATGCATGATGCTTTGAGGCTTTAAACTCCCGACGAGGTAGTGGGAAAGTCGCCCATTCTTATAAGGTACAGCGCCTGGACATTCATGTATGTAAATATTTCTAACAAGCTGAAGTCAGATCCTACCAACCGACGGTAAACATATTATTGTAAATGAGTGTCTTATATTGTAGTGGAAGTGTATGCCTACAATCATCGTGCCGATTCGACCTGCCATTTATTAGCTACCGTGTTCACGTCAGTAGTCAGTTATACCTCCTCTTCTCACCATAACACCTGCATGTTGATGTTATTGTACCTACCACACTATTCTTCATTGTCGTGAGCAGCATAGATTAAGCACTCTTTCATATCCAAACTTGGCTCTGGCATCTGTGTTACTTCAAGTTACCGATGTGGTGTTTCGAGGCGGTTTTATCACAGTCAAGCTTCACCTTAGGTTGGCAGCGCAACGCCAATCTGGTTTCAAAATCCGCCGGTGTCTTTTGCCTCCTATTTAAGACGGTACGCACAAACACATTGATGGTGTATGAGCTATCCAGCCCCCCCAGCTGTCGAAGTGTGTCAGTGGTCCCGGCCCGAACTTTCAGGGGTCAGAGTACGCGGGCCGCTGGAAAGTCGTAATTCCTTGCTACACCGCCCTCACGTTTATGCTAACACCATCCGCGCGGCGCGGTCGCGTGCAGCTCTCTTGGCTTTTTGCCAAGTCCTGTAATTGCGCTTTGGAATACAAGTACAACGCAATTCTTTATGCGGATAACATTTTAGGTGCTGCAAATAAGAACCGAAGATGATGACAAGGGCTAGAACTCAAGAGCAACTGGTATGGTGCTCATCATTGCAGACCGGTGGGGCGGGTGAGCCGCGCTGCGTGTGACTCGGCTGTGACGCGACTGTCATCGCTGCCGCGTCACAGCCGAGTCACATGCAGCGCGGCTCAGCCCCACCGGTCTGTAATGATGAGGACTGTACTTCTCAAGGTCCGCGCATTCCCACAAAACGTCAAAATAAAAACGGCCTAGAAGCGTCCCATTCGTTAGTTTGAAGTATTTCTATAGCATTAAAGCCGGATTCGAGCCGGATCGCAGAAATGCGATTTTAATTTATTGCGTTTCCTTAGTTTTTTCAATTTTGTTTTATTTACATCTACATTCGTTGTTGTTCATTTCTAGCCTTTGTCATCTTCATCACCTTCTATTCGGACTTTGAAGCATGAGCAATACCTCAAATGTTAGGAAATTGCGTTTTGCTTGTATTGTCATGTTTTATTGTCATGTTGTCCGTTTTTATTTTGATGTTTTGTGGGAATGCGCGGCCTGCGAGGGCTGTTGCAGAAGCAGCACAGTTGCTCTTGAGTTCTAGCCCTCGTCATCTTCAGTTCTTATTTTGCAGAACCTAAAATGTTATCCGCATAAAGAAATTGCGTTGTACTTGTATTCCAAAGCGCAATTACAGGACTTGGCAAAAGCCAAGAGAGCTGCACGCGACCGCGCCGCGCGGACGGTGTTAGGTAAACGTGAGCTTGCAAATACGGGCGCGACCGGTAGCAAGGAAATCACGGACTTTTTCACCGGTCCCATGCTCTGACCCCATGCAGTTTTGGGTGGGGGGCCACGACACATCGACAGCTGGGGGGGGGGGCTGATAGTCTCATACACCCTCAATGTGTTTGGGACGGTACCATGTGTCTTTAAGTGACTGCGAACTTACCGCAGGGGTGTCTTTTATAGGAGTGAAGGATGCTGTCACAATCGAAACGTCATCTCAGTTGGATACTGCAGCACCGACCAGTTTCTTTTTCGGCTAACAGTTCGATTCTGCTATAAGCCTCTTTTTCACACCCAGAAGTCAATTCTTCAGGCGGACAGACATACAGACAGACCGCGAAACACACATACAAACCGACCTCCCAAGATTGAGGTTACAGAATACAGTGAAAATCACCACGATGTGCAGGAACAGTTTATCAACCAAGAACCGTAGTAATCTGCCTTCAACAGGCACTTCAAGAGGTCGTAGTTAGGTCGAGATGATCTGGAGATCATCCTTTTCTCAGAAGTGTTGAAAAACGGTTTCAGACCTCCTGGAAAACATATTTGTGAACTCCCGCAGAGAAGATCGAGATCCACCTGGAATCATAGTGGAGCTGACGTCAACCTCATTTTCAACACTTTATGTGCGACCCAACTGAGTCGCACTCAATTGATTCCGATTGTGGGAAAGGCAGCAGGAAAGCGATAGAACCCGACGCTCGCAATGGTAACGACCAAAAAGCACTCTGGAGTAGTGCCATCAGTGAGAGTCTGCGTCTCTCTCTTTTGCCTTCTGTTTCCTAGAATCGTGCCACTTCAATAGTGATTACTGTTGAGTAGCACTCACAGGCTTCCACAAACCCGGTACGAATCTCCCACGAAGCTCCGGAAAAGGTGAGCGTCTCCCGTTCTGGACAAAAGTGTTTTCACGGCGCGTAGGTCTCGCGGCACTTCCGACACGGCTCACGAAGAACCCAGCATGAACACATCCGTTACGTTCAAATGGCTGATGGCTGTGATACCTGTCGCCGTTGTAGGACGGGATTCGAATCTTCGCAGTGCGCAAATCCCGCAAACGATAAGGCGAAGCTCACTATCAAGAGCTAGAATGTTTCGTGGTTAGGGGGTTCGGTCATTCAGCATCATTGGCCATCAGATCTGAATGCGAGTTTAGGGTGGATTACCGTCCCAGATCACACAAGCCAGGAGCGCAAGCCCCTGGCTTGTGTGATCTGGGACGGTAATCCCCCGATAGCAACGGCCAGGTTATTCAAAATTTATCATAACAGTTTATACTAACGCTCATTATAGTGTACATCACACGGTGGCCGTCCCGCTTCAAATATGCAGCACTGCGAATCATGCCCTGTGAGTGACTCTGACCCTCTGCACTCGCCTTTTCTTGTCCCTGAGCTGGCCCGCAAAAATAAATAGTTCTCCCTGAAAAAATCTAAGCAACCCGCCAAACCAACAGCTGAATTTCTTCACGGATTTATGCGTTCTCACCACTAAAAACTGCGCACGCGTCCTACTACTGAATGCACCGCCACATGCATATGTAGTACCCTTTGAATGGTATTCACTATCCATCTGTGACGAATGAAAATGATGGTATCAGAGACGAAAGTGGTGCTTATTGAAACCTGAAAATCCAAAATGCAACCGAAACCATTTGGTCCCAGCCTGACGCCCCTATTGATGGCAGAAGCCTTGGATTTTGTTGTAATTGTTTAGCACAGTTAATCCTGTGTGGTGTCAATAAGAAGAAGAAAAAAAACACTACAACACAAAACCTAATAAACAGAAACCAAATAGACAGAAACACAGCGCTTCTAGAAAGAACAAACCCATCAGACTTTATGACTGCTGCAAACAAAACTGGTAAAAAGGAAAAAACCATGCGTCCCAAGAAGGGAAAATAGTGAATACTAATAAGATGAACGATGCTTGCAAAGGTATTATGATGTAAGATGTTTGTCTAAAGCAGCCTTAAAAGCGCTCAGTTTACTCGTGGTCACTCCCAAGCGTACCAGTCTGTTAAACTCTGGGACGGTCCTATTAGTAAAGAAGTGATGCCTAATATTGCTCTTAGTTCGACGAATAATCAGCTTTCTAGAGCTACCTCTGGTAATTGACTCTCTGACAGCAAAAAGAGTGGAGGGTCTAATACCAGTGCGTAGATGAAGAATCTTGTAAAGAAAGATTAGGTCAAATTTTTTCCTCCTGAGAGCTAGGGTCTCCATATTGAGGTTTCCGCACCACACTGGTAGGTATTTGTTCGCACTTGAATCCCACCGCTCTCAAGAAAACCTTTCTGGTAAAGTTATTTTGTACCCTTTCTAAAGCATTGATACTTTTCCTCTTATTCGGATTAAAACTACGGTCCCGTACTCCAACAGAGGTCTAATGTAGTCTTGCATGCTTTTCTTTTTAGAATTGCTTTTTTTTTGATTTTTTTTGGATGAACTTACCCCAAAAATAAAAGGAAGTTGACTGAGAATTCACCTATTGGCGTAATCAGTGATCCTAATCATGATTACGACACTTATGGCTGATATCCCGTATTCAAGGGTCGCAGTCAGGCTCCCACCTGCGGCGTTCTATGACTAGTCGTGTTATCCCTAAACTATCCGATCACCATCGGTAGAGCGAGGGCAGCCGAAGCTGTGCTCATCCTACCCTCCTCACGTCGGCACCGATGACTACGATGTTACAAACTATATTTTCAGGTACATAAGACCTAGGAAAGGGTGTGGCTCGAAATTGACGACAAATGGCATCGCAATCAGAAGTAGGTGGCATAGTCGTTTTCGAGGTACAACATAATCTCTATAGATCACGTTCCAGAGGTCACTTTCCTGAGGACGTATCAAAGCCACGCGCGCGTTCAAAAATGGTGTGTTGTGCTGTCTAAATACAAATAGCTGAGGGGTAAATAAGTTAAAAAGAAAAAGATAAAAAAAAACACTCGCTCATGTGCACAGCCACCCCTGTACATGTGTAAGCCGCGGTGCTGCATGAATATACGAGTAAATATATACATGCAGTTATATTTACCGTATCGGTTGTTGGCACAACACCAACAAGGAACTGGTCTGTAATCGCTTTAGACTCATATGGAACGAAGGCTTCAATTTTGCAGATTTTTGACCCGTTTCAATCGTTTTTTTCCTTCATTTTCCCCTCCAATGTTTAGTAGCCCTGTTACGGTTTTAGACCGACTACCAAATATTGGGCTGTCCACGAAATACAAAAATTCCCGAATCCCCAATAGCTGATTTTTTTCCGCTTTCTTATGCTCCATCCTCGAGTAGCGCAAGGGAGGTCTTCGACGCAACTGAATCTGCAATAATAAAGAGGTGTGACGCATAGCAGTAAAGGGCGTGAGAAATGAAGTGAATGCGATATCTTATCTATCCTTATCAAATGATATTATCAGCTGTCACCCGTCTCCAATGCCACTATCACTAAACCTTCATGGTTCGGAAGCGTTGGTATCTGTACATTCTTGAAGAATAGAGCGGCAACGTCTTATTGGATTTCGGTCGAGTTGTTAATTGTGTATCCTTCCTGTCACCGACTTAATAAAATCCCTCAACCTCCAATATCCACGGTTAAAGGCCAACTTCCTACTAGGCAAGTCCGTACCTGAATGTGACGCTAATATGGCACTGTCGTCTCAGTCGCCCTAATCTCACTCTTTGGAAAGCACGTTAAGCTCTTCTGCGTCTCAACCTTGTTGCAGCGGTGTCACCAGTCCGTTGATATGTGGCTCGGCCGAAATGACTTTTTTTTTGGCCCCCCCCCCCCTGTAGGTGTCGACCCAGCGTTCGCCAGCAGACTGGAGTAGATAGTACAGAAGTGAGAGAGTAGCAAACAGCACGATTAAGCGTCGTAAAATCGCGGCGCCTGCAATCGCACCGCACAACTGTGCAGTGTAGTGCAGTTCTGCAGTGTGGCTGCAGCGCTGCGATTTCACGACGCCTAAAGACACATGGCACGATCACAGTTTGGGTGTGCGTGACTATCAGCCCCCCCCCCCCCAGCTGTCGAAGCGTAGCGGTTTCCCCGTCCTAACATGCGCAGGAATGGAGATACAGGACTGTGAAACACGCTATTCTCCTATACTCCGCCCAATACCTTTTTGCGGCGCAAACTCCCGTTCATGGTAACATCCGTCGTGTGCGCGCGTGTCGCGTGCAGCTCTCTTGGCTTTTTGCCAAGTCCTGTAATTGCGCTTTGGAATACAAGTAAAACGCAATTTCTGATGCGGATAACATTTTAGGTGCTGCAAAATAAGAACCGAAGATGATGACGAGGGCTAGAACTCAAGAGCAACTGTGCTGCTTCTGCAACATCCCTCAGAGGCCGCGCATTCCCACAGAACATGACAATAAAAACGGCCTAAGCGTTCCCACTCGTTAGTTTAATACAAGCAAAACGCAATTTCCTGATGCGAATAACATTTGAGGTGTTGCTCATGCTTCAAAGTCCGAATAGAGGTGATGAAGATGACAAAGGAATGAAAAATACCACCCACCCAGTCCACATGCTGATTAGAAATGAGCCACTTTCTGAAGCATTGCTTCACCACATATCAACGACATGGTCAGTATACACTATCTAATCGCTTTCAGGGGAATCGCTTCAGCCTACTGATTCAGTCAGGCCACGTTCATACACAGCGCCTTCGCGGGAGGCCTCATTCATACACAGTGGCTCCATGAACGCCGCGGAATTTTAGAAAAAGCAAAGTATGCGAATCAATTTGGAAATTCCTCGTCTCCCGCGGAGACAGTGGCCTCCGTGGCCTCCGCGGAACCCGCGGAATTCGCCCGGGCGCAAAGCGCACGCGTCGCAGCCCCTTGATCGGGGCGCCGGAACATGATCAATAGATTGATAATCGCGCTCTAACAAGGCGTAAGGCCCATTCAGATCCGGATATAATAAAAAAAAAGCAAGATCAGGCCGAGAATTTTCTCCGAATGGCGTTTTTTTCTTATTTTGAAGTTATGACGTGTTGAGTGTAACTACTTCGCAGAATATGCTACCCTTAGGTTTAAGAGATCCTGATTCATGGTGATACTGAATAGGTTAGGTTGGAAAGGAAGTTCTGCGACAGTTTGAACAACATTTTAGACTTCTAATGTTTACCTTTCGGACAGCGTCGATTCCGCTCTGGCAAAATTACGGCAAGTATAAAAAAGAAACGGTACTGCTCATCCCCAAGTAGATGTTTGTTTTCAAAATTTTTTTTTCGCGTTCTCAAGGGTTTAGTAGGGACCAAAGCCGGCAGTATACGAAATTGTCAAGCTCGTTGAATAAGCTGAATGGTCGCATTCCATGGTTGAGATCCATAAACTTTCGGCGACACCTCTTCGCCATATGCGGTCTTCCCTTTGCCTAGAAGAACAACTGAGTATTTCTGAATGAAATCAAGCGTGTCCTCATCCATGTTTCGAACTTGATAGGAGTAGATTGTGGACTGTGATTGATCATCACATCCATGACAGTATCCCGTCGATTTGATATTACTTTTTGTACTTATTCTTTTCTAGTCCTTATTGTGCTCTTGTTCTTTCTCGACGTATAACGTGTTTGGAAGGGGATGCGAGGCGGACCCATTCAGTAACATTTTAGAATGTCTTTGATGCTGAAATTCAATGTATTTACTATGGATGAAAATATGAAGTATTCAAAATATTAATCACCAGTTTGGCTGACGCACACTACTGCGCGTCCGGCCGGGGTGCTGATTGCTGATAGGATTTCTGTGCTGACCACTAACACTTGGCTTGATTCAAGTACGGCCTACTGCACCATATTTCACCTTTTTAATGAACATTTGCCAATGTCTGATGCTTATCACGTTTCTAAAAACACCCACCATTTGATGGAAATAGGGCAACTTAGCGGTTGAAAGAAGTTCGGTGGTAACATTATCCAAGTCTTGGTGGAAGCTACTTATTTCCTAGCGTTTCCGTTGAGCAGCTTTCAGTCCGTCTGCTGGTGGCCCTTATCACTCCTCACTGACAAACATCTTTAAGCTTTTACTTTTGGAAGAATCTTTAGAGTTTAGCGGTTGAATCAATTTGGTCTATATAGCTCAAGGATAGAAAGTGCCTGGCTCACCAAGCCTTTGCTCATCGATTCCTGGACCACAGTGGTGAAGCTCAATCGCAAGCAGAGTAGGGAGGGGGACAGATACTAACTCTAAGCCCTTGTCAGGAGCAGTATCACAACATGTCTCTTGCCACCAAAGTCTCCCACCATGTTCGCTAAAAACGTCTGAATCACTTGCTGGAGGGTAGTTCCCAGTGTTGCTACGACTCGTGTTGTTAAGGGCTGTTGTGTCCTATCAGCTGTTATAACGTCCTGCCACCCACCGATAAGGTTCCCATCCTGCCCCCCTATCGTGGAAACGACACCTTACCGTCGCTGTGGCGCAATTTATAATGTTGATGAGCTTCCCTTTGTAAGGCCTCTTATGGTATCTTATCAGCTGTTATCACTGCCTGCCACCCACCAATAATGTTCCCATCCTGCCCCCTGTCTTACTACTTGGATCCAAGGTCCCGTCGTTGCTCTGGCCGGTGCTATGAACTTGGTGACCCTCCCCTTCTAGAACCCCTGTGCTATCTTATCAGCTCTTATCAGTTCCTGCCACCCACCGAAAATGTTCCCATCCTGCCCCCTATCTCTCTACTTGGATCCAACGCCCGGCCGTTACTCTGGCCGGTGTTATGAGTTTGGTAACCCACTCTTTTTAAAGCTGCTCATGGTATGTTATCAGCTCTTATCACTGCCTGCCACCAACCAAGAATGTTCCCATCCTGCCCCCTGTCTTACTACCCAAGGTCCCGTCGTTGCTCTGGCCGGTGCTATGAATTTGGTGACCCTCCCCTTCTAGAACCCCTGTGCTATCTTATCAGCTCTTATCAGTGCCTGCCACCCACCGAAAATGTTCCCATCCTGCCCCCTATCTCTCTACTTGGATCCAACACCCATCCGTCACTCTGGCCGGTGTTATGAGTTTGGTAACCCACTCTTTTTAAGGCTCCCCATGGTATCTTATCAGAGG
>MU914287.1:0-20997 GCA_036418165.1 Cooperia oncophora | reverse complement strand
ACATCCTCGACGCCCTGTGGAAGCCAATCAAAATCAAGCAGTTTACCTCCTCTTTGAGCAGAATCGTGCAGCCGATTGCTTCTCTGGCTGCTCGTCCGTATATAGCACAACGTCAACCATATTGTTGCTAAAATCACCGCCACAAGCCGATGCACGTAACTGGTTCGCTAGACGTACGTGGTCGACCTTAAAAATTTGAACTAGTGAAAAATTAATGTTGTTGATGTCATGCAGCGAGTACTGGCGACTTAAAGGGCAAAGTTTTTATACGTAACTTAGGGGCCCAAAAACAGCCTCACACACTATTCAAAACAAAATGCGCTCAAGTTGATTAAACTGGTAGAAGGACTGTCGGCAACACATCGCCAAGCTAATCAAGGGGACGTGAAAATGAAACAAAGGCATCACGAACAGCTATTTAACTATGAAACAATCTAGAAAAACTCCAACTTAAGTGGATTACACCATGACCTATGTCCAGGCTGACACATTGACCAAAGAAGTACAAATGAATCATCACATATAGTTTTTGTCAAAGGTGAAGGCCGCCCCGATGGTGACTCACATCACGAACGGGTCACTTTAAACGAGCCTTCTGAGCTACATGGACAAAAAAGCAGCCATGGTCACGAATTGCTGACGTTTCACGAAAGAATTTATTACGGCAGCAGGTTCCCAAGAAAAAACTACTGCACTAGCCGTTATCATTGCTTAAAAAACACTTCAACGTTAATCCTTTGTGACGTTCCATCAGATATAAAATTTTTCAATTATTAAATGTCTCTCAACAGCCAAGGGACCTTTGGAGGTAAGTCTGTACTCAATTATTTCATCCACTCCCAATTAAAAGATAAATATGCTTCTAATTCAAGCAATTTTCCATACCGAACGCAGCCACACGAATTTTCGTGCCCCCTATAAACAGTGTTATACAAAGCTAACACCAACATGATTGCCCGGTTCGGTATTCTAAAGGCAACGACCACTCTGCCACTCCTTATCCCGGAGATGAAATGGGCGTGGCTGCATACTGCATTTGAGTACGGCGTAAGATGTGTTTCTCAATAATGTTTCTATTCGAAACAACGTTTATCCCATCTTGTGCTGAACAAAGACATGACTACAATTGTCCCGAATATCCTACCAGAGACGCAGCAATGCCATATTCGAGCAAAGTACGCGCCCACCCAATCTCTGGGGTATCGAGTGAAGGTGGCCAGCAGGCATTAAAAACTGGTCGAGCAAAATCTTCCCCTGGTCAACTATGACCATATCAAGCCACATAACAAATTTTTTGTTTCTTTTCAAATGCACTGAAAGACCCGTTCTGGACTGTCCGGTGGGCGGCGCCAGCAAACGATGTCACCAGGCATTCCCCTTCCTGCCTTTTTCATCACAGTGACAGGCGGATCTTCGCCAGAGCTCCGTTCCACTCCGATCATTTGTCTCTAGGCCTAAACTACAATTATCTGTTGAAAAGATAAGCAGTTCAGGATGATGAAATTATTCCTCCTTTTATTTTTCTAGCTTTCATCGGCACTCCCATATGAGAAATGTAAGGAAAGAAATCGTGGTAGAGACAAGTACCGTAGGCTTCAGGAAGGCAAAGAACCTGTGCAGCAGTCAGAACTCATTTATACTGAAATGCTTCCCAGTAATGCTGCCAACAGCATTCTGTGACAAACATGGATCTAGGAATCAGCAAACAAAAAAAATGATTCAGATTACACGACTTGGACTATAATTGTGAACTGTGGGAAGCCACAAATCCCGTCATGAAAAGGTCTACGGTAGAAGTGATTCAGTGACTCAAAGTACGTGAGTCAGCGTTGAGGATCTGAGTCAAAACCAACACGAACAGATAACGTGGTCCCCGTGGTACGTTCGTTTTGTTGCAGTCGTCGGTTTTGTTTGCGTTTTTACGATGGAGATCTCACAATGATCTGAAACCAGCAGTAGGCAATGGATTCAGGAGCATTTTCGCAATAGAGCAAATCTGGAAATTGGTTTTTGGGGCTCAAAAAGACATGGAAAGTTGAAAAGTCCTAAGAAGTTGAATCTATCTCGAAAACCCGGAACTAACCACAGACACGCCCACCCATCTTCGTGATATAGTGTGGTTGGTGCCTTAAGCACGGATTCAGTCGGCCTGATCACCAATCCACTTTTCGACGCCGGTCCCAATATGGTTTGTACGAAAATGCAAGGCACCGATAATGAAGCTTGACATATTGCTTTGCGTCAGGACACTTTATTATCTAGCCCTTGCCCTACACCTGCAAAAGGGCGTTTGTACCCTCTTCTTAGCTGCGGATGATGGGGCGTTACAGCTGGAGGGGGGAGCTGATTTTTCGGCGCGAGCACTAGGCCGGTTCTCCACCAATGATTATTGCTTTTCGAAAAACGAGTGGAAAATAACGGCGTAAATCAGCACCTTACAGGCACTAGCATTCGCCATGCCGAAACCGGGAGAAATTCGCCATTTTTGTGTGAAAAACGTGATCATCAGTCTGATGCACAGCTGTCAGCAATGCAATAGATGGCACCAGCTTCAACAATACAATCTTATGATTAAATTGCCGAACAACCCCTACAGACGGGTTTCTCCCAATTTTTCTTAGACTTTTTAGGCCCTAGCCGAGGAGTACTGTCAAGAAAACATATGACAGTTTAAATCTCAAGAAAGCAAAAGGTATCCTTGAAATTTTGCAATCATAACTCACTTTCCTCCCTCAAATTTTTTGTGACTTTTGACATTTGGACAAATATTAATTGATCTCTTCTTTGGATGAAAGCACCCTGCCTGAGTAATGCTAAATTGGTTTCGAAGGAGGAAGCACGAGCTGGCACAGTGACACTGTGCGTGAATCAGCGTATAACTAGTTCACCTTCTCACTGGGTAACTGCGTCTATACATCAGGTAGTAACTGACAATCGACAAAACGAAGATTTCACGAGGCAAAATCGATAATTGTGGGCAGCAAGACTTGAACCGTACGAATGAAGCCGAACAGGAAGGAGCGAGACCATAAGTTCAAGACGATCCCACAAAGAACGTAAAACTGAACGCGGTGGTATGTAAAGCGCCTAGTGATGACGCATTCGATTCGGTCCGGTTCGACCACGCCCACATTGGGTTGAGAGAGTGGTCAGTGAGTCACATAAAACGTGATGAGTCAGCTAGACGACAGATCTTTGAATGGTCATCATTTGCCCTGGAACGGTGCCAAAGAGCCTGTCTAGGATTCAGAACCTAGTGAATCATTGATGACCACTGCGATGAGTAAGCACCAGATGGACAGCCTGTGCAGCCAGTTGCGAAAGGAGCAAACTAATGCGTTTGACCTTGAAACGAAGCCTTTTAGCACTATGCAAATGCACACAATCAAACGTATGCCTAATAGGTTACAGTGTAACATAAGCGCCAAGCTACATAAAGAACATAGAAGTGGATCCATGGAGAAAGCAACAACAATCAAAGGCAGTGCGCAGGACTGCTGAGGGCGGGCGGTTATCACCAACGTCAGTGGTGCAAGGGATGAATGGGGCGTGGCCAAGCGCCCTTCGCCAGCCCTTGCACCAGTGACATTGGCAACAACCACCCGCCTTGAGCTATCGTGCGTACTCCATTCAAAGGTGTGTCTCGCATCAAAAATTTTGAGTTGCGGGATTTCAAAACTATAAAGTCCGTAAGTAACGCAGTAATGAAGAAGAAAGCAGAGAAATCCGTCCGAAGTGTACCAGGTAGGACCTGTACGAGCACAGCGACGAAAAGTTGTGCTTGGACGAGCTCTAAATTGCTTTTCCTTTATCTCCCTCTCACCATTCGGAATAGTAATCGCAAGCAGCGGAACAATCGCACATCAAGAAACAGGAATGTACGCTGGGTGTGGTAAAGGGTAGTGGACGTGGCATCGCCTTTACTGTGATCAGGTAAAGCCGCTAGTAGGGAATTTTGAGCCGCAAAATAGATACGTCGCCTATGCTTGTGCACAGGACTACCCCTCCAAGTACGGCACGTGGTTCAAATAGTGGAGCGGAACTAAGGGCTCCTGCCAGATCTTTCTTCAAGTGAAATAGAGGTTCTTCTGACGGTGAAGAACCGGGCATTGGACTTATGTAACACACTTTATGTCCATTTCCCAAATTCAGTTTCAATTCTCAACAAACGTCTGTAGTTCAGTTTGAATGAACACTGAGTGCGTGGCGGAACAGAGGGAAATCCAAGATATTGAATGTTCTACCATTTCATATGTAGAAAGTCCAGGAAAAACTAGACAACGATAAATGGTAATTACCACTCTAAAGGGAATTCGCTCGTCCAACAAAGAGAACAGAGATAACAATTGTAAGCGTAGTTATAACAGTGTTCCTTGTCTTCCTTCATGAAAAAAGAGAACGAAGAGAGATGGATATTCGAGCCTGCATGAAAATAAAAATTTTGTGGACATTTTCAAGCTATTTCTCGCTTGCTGCCGTAGCGGAGAAGACGAGAAACATCCGGCTTCATACCCAGCTCTTCGAAACCGTAGTCCTTTCTGCCCTGATACCTTAGAGAAATAAACTCTAACCATGTGGGTGACGTTCATACTTTGCGCCGGCCAGCGTACGGCAGCGTATTCCAGCATAGCGCTTTCGTGAGTAAATTGAGCTTGAACTGACTGCGAAAACGCTGCTGTACGCTGGCGTTCGCTTGACTTCTATCCATCCTATCCTTACTTTTAGTACCTAGCGTAAGCTGGCGTACGCTAGATCCATACCTATGATTTTCTAGTCGCTAGCGATGGCGTACGCTCAAAACGCTGCCGTACGCTGGTGTGCGCCGGCATACGCTGACGCAAAGCATGAACACGGCCTAAGCAAGCAGAACATGAATAATCACATCCGCTCAACACCAAACCTCCTGGCCCGCGCTACAGGCGCCGGGGCCAAATCAGTTAGCGGATAAAAAAGTCGGTCAAAAAAGTCTCAGTTCTGGATGGTTGGGGCAGTAAAGGGTAAATAGTGACAAGAATTCTGGGACGCGGGAAAGAGTTGACTAGTGAGATGTAGGTATGAATCCTGCAGCTCTTTTTCCCATAACTCATTATTGTGATACCAGAATTTTCCAGCGGGACGCATGTTTCACGGCTCGACGAGCAGGTAAGCCACGCACATAACGCGATTTGATGACACTCAGTGGACAAGAGCGATTATCGAGAATTCCGTAGGATGTCAAACGAACAATAGGAGGACCGCGGACCCGATGGAAAGCAAAGAACCAATGATATGATGTTCATCGTGTCCACTTGACACAGCCTACTCAGGAACTCGGACTTGTTACAGCGGAGGAGCGGCTCCGCACAACTCGATAAACTGTAAAAGCGCAGAGAATAGAGGTGTTTTGTAGCTTGTCCTCAAAAAACGTGAGTCACCAAAGCCTTTCGAGGAAGCTAGCAGAATCGAGAATTGCGCATGACGTTTCCGAAGACGTAGGTGCCATATGGTAGGTTTTCTTGAAGAAAAAAAACCCTGAAATCGTGCTTATCTTCATGGGGCACATTTTATAATAATTAAGATTGCACTAACCAGAAAATCACGAGTGCAATGGCGATCGGATGGCTCCATCCGGATATCCAAATTATTATCTAGGTTGCTTTCGCTTCCTCAATATTCAGGCTTTCTCCAAAAGCCGTCTTTCTATGGGGTGAAAATTAACAAAAATGACCCTCAAATCAAAAAAGTGCATTTCTCGCAATAAAAGAATATTTTTTCCCAGAAGTCAGTGCATTCATCGTGCTGTCCTTACTTTTTTTTCTGGCTCGGAAATTTATTCAAATACACCAGAAGGTGCGCCGCATAGTTACGAAGAACAAACTCATTGCACAGGAACACAGTTAGAAGGAAAGAAAACAAATAAAGCTATGAATATAAAAGAATAAAGATAACAAGTCAAGGAAATTAGTCAAAGTAACAAGGAAATTCGCCCATGAGTTGGGGATAATAAGTACAAAATGACAGCTTTCGCTGTCACTCAATCCATTTTGGGTGCGACACGCATTCTACTACCACTCAGGATCGTAGTGGACTATTGAAAGTGATGCAGCCTATTTGATAACTTTCTGGGGCAGTCGGTAATAAGTCACTGCTCCTAGTAGCAATTCACCGCTCTCGCACGGTAGAAGGGCTTAGCTGGTCTAAGCGGAAGCCGATCCTGGATTAGACCCTTGAACCGTGCGCTTGTGAGCGTGGCAAATGCCACTATATCACCTCCGGCGTGTTTACGACTGTGGCTAGCAGCGTGAAATATGACTGGACCAAGCAACATCTCTTGAGCTGAACTCTTCATAGCTCCAAAAATAGGCCGAAATCAGTGTAAACACAGAGCTATCCAGTTTCAAAATCGAGCGACCAGCTGACTCATCATTCACTATCCTCAAGTCTATTATCGCTCACGTGGTTGTGTATACTACTGAATACCAGACAAGGCCACTTAATAACCAACTTTACGTCACTGCACGTAATTCATTCTGAAACCTACATTCAATTCCCATGAAATTACTCCCACTTAACACTAATGAGGCGAGTACTTAGGTGTGTTTTCCGCTTTCCACGTCATGTGGTAGTCTCACTAGAGTGATCATTAGTTCACCGATTTTAACTCGACCAAGAAGAACGCCTGTATCGTTTACACAAAGCGCCAGTAGGTACCGTAATCGCACACTAACACTTCTTCTTACAGTTAGTACGAGTTAAAACTGAAATAAACTACGAAAAAGCGAAATTCTGCGACAAAGTGGAATTATTGAAAACAGGTTTTCCACGTATATTTCGCTAGCTCATGCGTAGAACTCCAACTTATACGAACAGCCCACACCGAAACCACAGAGGCTGAGCCACTTTCGCGGCTCAACAGTCAGTGGCGAGAGTACAGCAGCCATCATTAGCCTAGAGAACGTTACCAGTAGAAGTAACTCCATGCACCTTGGGCTGAAGTACCAGTGGCCCCCATTCACACTTACAGACATGAGCGGAAATGGGTTGTCCATTGTGCCGTTAGTCTCTAAAGGCAGTTGGCACGATAAATCCCCAACGCGTAGGATCAATACTCCTGGCAGGATAGAATTCCGCGACCCTGGGCAGGCGCTGCATAGCGGTTTCCCCGAGGAAGGTGCCCTTATAAGGGCCCTATCAAGCCACAACTTTACGTCCCAAACGCCCGCCACGCCCGCCCGCCCACAAATGGACGACCGTTCCTGACGCTCGTATTCATTCATTTGCTAAGCAAATTATGAAGCGAAGGGATTGGTATGAAGCGGCCGTGATGCTGCATGCATATATGGGTACACATATGCAGCCGTATCTTCGGTAGCGGTGATTGGCAAGATGCCTACGGGAAACTCGTCCGAAATCGATTTTCAAGTCACTGAGAACGGAGGCTTTTTCTTCGCAGGATTTTGACCGTTTCACTCCGTTCTTTCGCCATTTCCCCACTATACAGCGCCCTACTAGCATTTAGGCCGAGTAGGAAACCATCGTGCCAACTGCCTTTGAGGTTTTATAATTGCCTCTGCTCACTTGCCCGCGCAGGTGATCTCGAGCATCTACAAATACTAGTCCGGCCTTGGCCCTTATTGAAAGCGTTTCGGCGCTTTCGTGTGCTTGCTTGTTCGCTGGTCAGTCGACTAGCGTTTATTAATTCTTCTTTGAACACCAATAAGAATAAGAAAAGCCAGTAAGAAGACCAAGAATGAAGACTTGCAACTATGGAATTTGTCTCGAAAGATGTCGACTGCGAGGTGAAATAAAAACAAACCTTGTTCTCAAGAAGGCGTCGCTGGAGCAATTTCGAATAGAAGGGATTTGTTGCACGACATATGTGCGACTGTTTGAACTCGGCTAGGCATCGACAGTCAACGATAAGCTGAAATACACGTTCTTAAAATTGTCAAACGATTCCTACTACATGTGATTTGCCACGCTTGTTTGTTTATCTGTTTATCTGTCCGGAGAATCGGTTTGATCTGAAGAGTAATTGGAAGGTTGGGTCAAGGTTGGGATGGGTATGAACATGGCAGGAGAAGATCTAAAGTGCACACATGACATATACACTAAGCCACGCCCACAGTAGGCGGGGCATGCGCCGAAAGCGAGCGGAGTCGTAGAAATCCATAACTCGATTCCAGAGCAGACCAGCGATGGGGAAAAGGAGGGTAAGGTTGTAGTGAACAACATATATGCGGATTAGTGAGATGGGTGATACTTCCCACAGAATTCAGTAACTCTGCTCTCAAGAGAGTTTGAAGACCACAAAAAATTGCAAGAGAAGAAGGAGAGCTGGAAAGGATTTACGTGTCAGTGGTGTGTTGAGGCCTGCCCACAGTGGACGAAGCGTGCACTTAAGCATGAAGTGCTTCTAATTTTAGCACAAAACGTTGTAGTTTCCAGAGCATTCGAGTCCGAGCTAAGGAGGATTAAGATCAGCAGGGAGTCAACGGCTGAGAAACGGGAGACACAAACCCTGTGGGCAGGGTGTGCGTCGAGGTGGCGGGGCCAAAGCCAATGGCTGGTAAAACGGTACCAGAGCACCCCAACATCAGCAAAAAGGGGTTAACGCCGGCGAAGTGTAAGGGTTGGGAAGAGCAGGACATACTCGGAATCGGCTGCGCATGCGCCAAGGCGGTCGGAGGCAGAGTGAAGCGCAACATGTGTACAGATTATAGAAACGAAAGTTAGTTTAAAATCAGAAACGCGAAAGAAATGAAACTAGGCGCGGCGAGGTTGGGCCGTATCACACAAGGGGGCGCCAAGCGACTGGTTATAGATCCAGACCGCTTGTACCATCCTAATATGGCAACTAAAACAGTTTTTAGGCGAATCTATCTGCTTTGTAGGGATCTCAAGATGTTCCAACTTCAACACTTGACTTCAACACGCAGGCTAAAGGTGAGGACACCGCACACTCCACGAGGCAGATGTTTCGTCGCGTGTTCCTTCATCAGTAAGAGAATATATACCATTTTCACTTTAAATTCGCCCTTTTTCAAACCAAATTCGTCCTTTTTCAAACCAAATTCGTCCTTTTTCAAACCAAATTCACCCTCACTCTTCATCAAGAACCACACTTATTAGGGCGGGCAACTCATCAACCAGATCACGACAGACATCACTGCGAGCCCCGCCCCGACGGCCACGCCCACTTGTCAGCGCGGACATAGATTCTCGAATCTTGTTTCATAACTTCTGCTTTTGCTGTTTCCCACAAACACTTTGACTGGAAACCATCGTACATTCACACATAGCCGACTTCGCCCATTCTCTAAAGGGTTTGGCACTCTAGGCTGACCACGCCCACTGGCTTTTCGCGGAATCTCGATGTTTTTTCAAAATTTTTGCATTTTAGGGTTCGCTGCGTAAAGCCCCGCCCACTGTGAGATGCTCCGCCCACCTTTGAGTAAGCCCCGCCCACTTTTCAAAAATGGTGCAAATCGGCAGTATAGAGACTTGTCTTGCATGCTAGGGTATTGCTGATCATTCGGAATAAACTTTGCCGGGTTTTCTTGTTCCGAGTGACGTACGAGACCCTAACATGCAAGCCAAGTCTCTATACTGCCGATTTGCACCATTTTTGAAAAGTGGGCGGGGCTTATTCAAAGTGGGCGGAGCATCTCACAGTGGGCGGGGCTTCACGCAGCAACCCTAAAATGCAAAAATTTTGAAAAAACATCGAGATTCCGCGAAAAGCCAGTGGGCGTGGTCAGCCTAGAGTGCCAAACCCTTTAGAGAATGGGCGAAGTCGGCTATGTGTGAATGTACGATGGTTTCCAGTCAAAGTGTTTGTGGGAAACAGCAAAAGCAGAAGTTATGAAACAAGATTCGAGAATCTATGTCCGCGCTGACAAGTGGGCGTGGCCGTCGGGGCGGGGCTCGCAGTGATGTCTGGCGTGATCTGGTTGATGAGTTGCCCGCCCTAATAAGTGTGGTTAACTTGATGAAAAGTGAGGGTGAATTTGGTTTGAAAAAGGACGAATTTGGTTTGAAAAAGGACGAATTTGGTTTGAAAAAGGGACGAATTTGGTTTGAAAAAGGACGAATTTGGTTTGAAAAAGGACGAATTTAAAGTGAAAATGGTATATATACCATTTCACTTAAAAATTCACCCTTTTTCAAATCAAATTCACCCCTTTCCAAACCAAATTCACCCCTCTTCAAACCGAATTCACCCACCTTTCAAATCAAATTCACCACACTTATTAGGCTGCGCAAGTCATCTACCAAATCACGCCGGACACTACTGCGGGCCCCGCCCCCTCGGCCACGCCCACTTGCTTTTGCGGAATTTCGATATTTTTTCAAAATTTTTGCATTTTAGGGCTGCTGCGTGAAGCCCCGCCCACTGTGAGAGGCTCCGCCCACTTTGAAGAAGCCCCGCCCACTTTTCAAAAATGGTGCAAATCGGCAGTATAGGGTCTTGGCTTTCATGCTAGGGTCTCGTTCGTCACTCGGAACAAGAAAATCAGGCAAAGTTTGTTGACGAACGAGACCCTAGCATGAAAGCCAAGACCCTATACTGCCGATTTGCACCATTTTTGAAAAGTGGGCGGGGCTTCTCAAAGTGGGCGGAGCCTCTCACAGTGGGCGGGGCTTCACGCAGCAGCCCTAAAATGCAAAAATTTTGAAAAAATATCGAAATTCCGCGAAAAGCCAGTGGGCGTGGTCAGCCTAGAGTGCCAAACCCTTTAGAGAATGGGCGGAGTCGGCCATGTGTGAATGCACGGTGGTTTCCAGTCGTTCTTTTGCATCATTTCGGAAAGAACAAATTTTCGACAATGACGACAAACAGCGTAAGCATTGAGCAGGATCAAACCGTAAACCGCTGGGACCCGCTCACCGAGCTCTTATTTTTAGATGCGTCACGCATTCAATATTTATTCAGGATATAAAAGGTTTCTGACTGTGTGCATGCTCTACAAAGTCAGTCCCGGCTCCGGCCAGAGAGCAAGCCAGTGTGATTATCCAGACAAACGAAAGTGCTCCCAATTGATTGACCTTGGGTGATGAAAGGCTTAACGCTCATGGAGGAAATAGGCATTTTATCCCGAGTCATGCGTGCGGAAGCGGCGAACTGCTACTACGCATTCGGCTCTTTCAGTATATGGAGGCTCTCCGGTACCAACCTCGCACTTTCATTTCTTAAGAGGAACAAGTAGTTTATACAGAGGTCAACTAAGCACAGATTACTAACGTGGAACAAGTTTTCAACGTTCGACTATAGTCGTGAAGATTGAAAAATGTACAGTTAGAGGGTGCCGGCAAAAAGCTCCCAAGGAATGAAAGTCATTACGAAAAGAAAAAAAAATGGTCGAAAACGAGACGCTTTGAAGAATGATAGTTATACAGACGCTCCAAAACAACAAAATACTGAAGGTCGAGAAAAACGAGAGCAAAACAGGACTCACAGTTGTCGTATCGGCGTTACGAACGATAGCTGCCAGGGAAGCTGCCGAGATCTCCATCCCGCGTAGCAATACTGTCATTCCCTAAAGAATAATAGTTAGCTCATTCAGAACTATTTGTCAGTAGTTGTCATTCTGATGTAATCCTATATCTGGATCAGAGCACCTCCTACGCTGGGAGTCCCCAGCGGGTGGTGGAGGGGGGGGGGTTGTATCCGGTCCGAAAAAATTCTATTTGATAGTTGATTTTTCCAAGGTTGGGAGGATTTCAATTGGAAGGGGATCGTATTTGTTTGCCGCTGGGACGGGGAAAGGAGTCGCATTTGCTAACCACTGTGCCAATAGGGCCCGCGCGGATGGGATCCTCGGGCAATTAGAGAATTTGCCCCCGCCCCGAGTGTCCTATTTTCCGAGAATTTTCCCCAGCGACAGGACGTGCCTTGATTGGATAGGCTAATATGAACACTATCATTTCAGAGGGTTTGGCTGTTGAAAAAATTATTACCCTAGGTAATAAATAGATTCCTTCTCCCCGCCCCCAATCGGAGACGCTACAGTGTTGCAAAAATGACAGATAAAACTAATTTAAATCTATTTTGCATCAATGGATGACACGCGAGAAAAGGAAACAATACAAGGGCAACAGAAAAGGATGATGAATGAATAAGACAATTTTTGAAAAGTAGAAGGGGAGGCGGGGTAAGCGTAAGTCGTAACTGTAAATGACAGCAGCTGACCTTAAAACGAACTTTCGTATCATTCACTTTAAATAATCAGTATGGAAATGATGTCATGATTCCTAGGGAGCCTTAAATAGTCATGCGCAGAGATTTCAACATCAAAGAACAACCAACCGCATTTCAGCATGACTACTACTCGCTTGCGTGATGATTAAGAAAGTGACATCATTGTGAGGGTGACAATGACATTTCCTCATAGTTAACGCACGTGAGTAATGTTAGCGAATCGTAAATGGATAGGGCCTATTTCATGGGAAGAGGGTGACGTCATGTGGAGAAACAAAGACACTAAATAGGAGTGACGGGCGCACTACATATATGTGCAGATACGCCCCCTGTCGCTGATAACATCCACTAACTAATCACCACTGAAAATTTGTAGAAAAAAGGCAATAAAGTTAGTAAGTGGCACGAGACGTACACGTGCAAATTGGAACAAACCACAGGGACTGAGGCATTGAACAAAGGTTTGGAGAGTTTCCTCGCTGCCCACTACAATAGGAGAGGAGAACAACATTCTGCCTGCTGATTCGCTATTCCTTTTTAGATTCATCACATTCGCCCCACACTCGTGAAGAAGTTCGAAGTGAAAAATGAAAAACGAGTCCTTGCTGAGGTCGCTTTGAAGAGCTTTTCAACGGGAGGTGATATGAAGTTAATTTTTTATGGCGCATCAGCTTTACAAGAGTTCTAGGCCCTCACAAGGTGGCGTGCAAAAGCTTTACTGAGTCTCACAGACTAAATTACTACTTACTACTGGCTTTACTAAATTTCTCACAGATATACAGGTCTCTCTGCCGGTGGGAACTATTTAGAGCCTCTTCCCCGCAAGGCTAATAGCGCCGTTTAGGTTACTCGTTCAGCTGTTAGACTTTTGTGATAAAGGAGAAGGATGAGGGACAAATCTTCGCCGTCAGTCAGTCCCTTTTTGAGATGCAACCACTTCCATTCAGCATCGTAGCGCCTTACTGAACACGAACCGGCCTTTATAACGTGACAGCGGGAGGGGGGGGGCGGCAGGGGTGCAAGTCAATGTTTTCATTTCAGCCAGACGAATGTGGTAGCAAATCGAGATCCCTGGGGTTTGGTTGACCTGAGCGAAGCCTGATCCGGGAGAATACGGTACCGCGCACGTGGTGAACGTGCTACTTGCCATTACACCAGCTCCACCTCTAGCTTTTGCGCTGTGGCATTCAAACGGGACCATCTTCGCAGCTAACTGGTAGAAGCTGTGACAACCCAACGTGTGGAGCAATCTCTAAATGATTGAAGTGACTGATTGATGAAATGACAGAAGCAAAAGTGAGGGAAGAAGAAATTTCGAATTCTATTGACTTTAAGACCACCGGAAGTACACAGCTATGTTTCAATGGACTGAACTCAGCATCCAAACATTACCCATCGGTAAAATTCCCAAGAGAACACAGAAATCGCTATGCCATGATATAATTTAGGCCAGTTCTTCAAAAAGGCCACAAAGGAGGGCAGCGATAGCACAACCTTATTGGATATTTTTCCCGCAATTAGTAGGACCAAATCAAGGCTACCTTGCACTTTTAGGACCATTTAAGTGCAAGCAACAATTAAATATAATATTTTCAAGAGGAAAATATTCAAACAATACAATTCGCTCGACACGATGGTCAATCATATGAGCTTCGATTGTATGGGGGTTTCGTAACATCAAGGAAAATGACGATTTCGAAATAACATTCATGCATGCGCTACCACCTCATTGTAACATCTGTTTATATATAGTAAAGATAGAGTTTATATACAGCCTTCAAAAAGATCTTTGAAAAACCCACGGCATGTCACGGGGGTTTTTTGACAATGATGACAAAAATGTAATTTCTTTTAGAAGGAGTGGCTTATAAATGGGAGTGTACTATGATTTCGAGTTTTGAGTTGAGTTTGATTTGAAATTTCAACTTTCTTGTCGTAATTGGCTGGTTCTTTTTTGTTTTCTGTTTTGCTTGTTTTTATATTGCTTTTTTTGATAACTACGGTTTGAGTTGCTACTAACAATCTATCTCTGCTCTTTCAGTATTTAGCGCACCCTGAGTGCAGTAAATAAATAAAAAATAAATAAATAAAAAGGATCTTCTTTGAAGGAATCGCCTTTGTGATGAACTCAAATAATGAGAAAGACCTTAAAAATTGTTGTTGTAATTCACTGCAGAACCAAAAGAAATGCGGCACTAGTTTCAGAGCATGATAGCATTTTCCAGTGGGTGAGATCAAATGAAGAAAGCCGACACCCGGCACCGGAGCAACATGTGTCAAGTGTACTGGTTGTGCAAGCCGGGTGAAAACAGCAGGAGAAACCTTTGTGACCGAGCCTTTCAAAAGCCGAATCGCGTCAAAAATGGTGATTTTTGCTGCTGAAATACTAATGACAAGATGGGAGAATAACACAAACGTAAACAAGAATCACTGAAAATACGCCCGAAAGGCCCCATGTAGAACCCCATGCTGAACCGCGCTGTACATGCATAAGATGAAGGAAGGGCGGACGAGCTCTCCTTTGTTGGTATCAGCTCTCGTCATCACATCACTCCCATCATTCAAAATGGAGACGATAGCTAGTAGCATGACAAGAGCACAATCAGGTAGCAGTTAACGATGAAAGTTGGGCGCCACCGTGCGAGTAGGCGGAGCCGTGGTTCCATTGGGAGCGGTGGCGCTTCCCACACGTATTTTTAAGAATTGAAAGTACTACACCCTCCAGGCCCTTGCAGGCAAAACTACCATGACCGGATAAGGCGTCTGAAACTCGAATGAACGAGGGGTGTGGCTTCAAACTGTTATAGCAACTTGAAAGATACCGATAAGATAAAGATAGATAGCAAAAAGACGATGATAATTGAAAATGAGAAAAACCATCTCATGTTCCCTCACTTTGTCACATGGTTGGTAAAAACGTTCAGAGTCACAGGTTCACAAAAACAGTTAAACCGGAACAGAAACCGGTTTCAAAGGCATGTGACGCGAAAGAAACGCGATAACCAAAATTCAAGGGCTAGAAAAAAGCTAGCAAACAGTGCGCGTTATAATCACTTTGAACGATGGAGCCTTTTGGGCCTCAGGATATCTGTCGACTGTCACTTCTACCTTCGGAAGAAGGGACGCTAAAGGCATGCCCCGCGTTCATTTGATGTTCAGGCGCCTTCTCTGGAGGTGGTGGTCCTGCCTGCAAGTATGAAGGATGTACTACTTTCGCAACTAAGAGAGAAATGAGAGGAAACCACCGCCTGCTTGCGATGGAACCACGGGTCCGCTCAAATTTCATTTCGAAAGGCTCCTGTTAGTCCGCTTGCTACTAACTTTCTCTTCATTTTGAATGGCGAGAGTGAGGTGATGAGGAGAAAGAGATGGCACAACAATGAGAACTCGTCGACACGCCCTTTCATGCTTGCGGCACAAATGCAGAGTGACTCAAAGTCCTCTGTGTAAGCAATTTCCAGCGATTTTTAGCTGCTTTTCTTCATTTACCATTACCATCTCGGTCATTTAATATATTTTGAGCTGCACAAATCAAATTTCTGAGCGCGGGCGTTCTTGAGGTACCCCATATGCAGAAATAGGATCCCCTGATCCAAATTGGATTATTACACTCAAGAATGGTTCCATGGAGCTCCTTCCCTTTTCGGCCTAGAAAAAAAGTCCTTTACTCGATACGGTTACTTGCACAGGAAACCCTCAGGTATCTCCCTTCACGTGATTACCCGCTCCTCCTCCAAGTCCCCGTCCTTCTGCTTCCTATTTTTCTTCCTTTGTCCCTTTTCTTCTTTTCCTCCCTTTGGAGTCCGGCCAAACGAAGCGACTAGGAAATGCCTTTAGACTCTCCCAGCGAAGGAATCTCTCGTTAGCAGCTATCTTGCAATCGCATTAACACTTGGCTACGTTCATACTTTGCGCCGATGTTTTTAGCGCACGCCAGCCTTAAGAGCATTAGGCGGGCACTTTTGAACTTTCGCTGACGGTTGTTGACAACGCGCGACGTCTGAACGCTGACAAAAGTATGGACGCTAGCTTATAATCTAAACAAACAAATAGCCCGACTACAAGCGAAACGCATTATCTCAAATATGTGACTAAACGATCCCCTCCTACAGATACTTAGAGCAATAAAACCTCAGCAAAATATCAAATACAGGAGGGAAATCGCGATCTTCCTTTCTGTGATGTAGTACTATGAAAAACCTTGATGCAAATCTCATTTGAGAAGGCTCCTGTTAGTCCGCTTGCTACTAACTTTCTCTTCTTTTTAAATGGCGAGAGTGAGGTGATGAGGAGAAAGAGATGGCACCAACAAATGAGAACTCGTCGAACTACGCGCCTCTCTGGACTTTATGCACAAATGAGAGCGACTCAAAGTGAGGCTCTGGGTAAGGCATTTCCAGCGGATTTTTAGTGCTTTTCTTCACTTTTATCATTTACCATCTCGTCATTAATATTTGAGCTGCACAAATCAAATTTCTGAGCGCGGGCCTTCTTTGGAGGACTCCTAGCAGAATAGGTCCCCTAATCCAAATTGGATTATTACATTCAGAATGGTTCCATGGAGCTCCTTCCCTTTTCGGCCTAGAAAAAGGTCCTTCACTCGATACGGTTACTTGCACAGGAAATCCCTCAGGTATCTCCCTTCACGGGATTACCCGCTCCTCCTCCAACTCCCCGTCCTTCTGCTTCCTATTTCTTCCTTTGTCCCTTGTCTTCTTTGGTCCGGCCAAACGAAGCGACTAGGAAATGCCTTTAGACTCTCCCAGATCTCTCGTTAGCAGCTATCTTGCAATCGCATTAGTTGGGAAATGGTGTGCTTCTTATGACACTTGGCTACGTTCATACTTTGCGCCAATGTTTTTAGCGCACGCCAGCCTTAAGAGCATTAGGCGGGTACTTTTGAACTTTTCGCTGACGGTTGTTGACAACGCTGCCGTACGTTTGAAACGCTGAAGCAAAGTATGAACGCAGCCTTATATCTAAACAAACAAAGCCTGACTACAAGCTGAAACGCATTATCTCAAAATATGTGACGGAGGACGAGGTCCCCTCTCATACAGATACTAGAGCAATAAATACCACAGCAAAAGATCAAAATACAAGATGGGAAAGTCGGCGATCTGCCTTATCTGTGATGGTAGTACATGAAAACCTTGATGAAAAGGCCCCAAACTATTCAGGGTCTCAAATGGAAAAACAAATATTATGGCCCAGGGTGACAAAAAGTGGCATTGGGAGTAACGCTATCGTGGTGCTGTTATGTGTTTTGACGACGTCCTCTCCTCTTTAAAACGTGCGTAACAGGTGAATGAGTGATGTTGACAAGGAAGTAAAATTTCTATAAAAAATGACGTGATAGATGACTATGAACACTATTTGATACGATTTGTTGCAATAAAAAAAAGAGAGCGATAGAAAGAGACCATATTTATGTATGCAAGATGATCTATGATTCCACGCCATCAATTCATCGCAACAAAACCGTGCCGAAATTTATTTAGCGTGACTCACGAAGTACTTAGGATTTCGTGGAATCGCACTATTAAAAGGTCCACGTGTTTCCTGCCTAAGTGTAAATTCATTGGGATCCATTGGATGAGCATTAGCAGAACTCGTAAAGAAGCAAATGTCACGAATATTTAAGCGGAACATATGTTAAAATGACTCATTCAAGAAACAGAGTCGATACCAGTACGACAGAGGTCCTAAGACGATACGGTTACGGTCACACGGTTGTCTAAGTGTATTTGCGGCACGGTGTGAAGTAGAATTTAGTCCTCGGATTGTAAAAAAAAAGAGAACGAGATTCAAAACAAGAACACCTTTCAACGTAAACAAAATGAAATTGAATTTAACACTTCGTAAACTGGGCGTAGCTCAGGACATAGCGGCATTACGCGCACTTCCAGCATCCCATGCTAGTTGACTCGAGGTAGAAGTGTGGCAGTAAATTACTGAGGTCGTGACAGCCCACGGTCTGTACGCTTTACTTATCGGTCTGAGTTCGAAAAATTCAACAACAAGTGATTCCTTAATCTAGAGCAAGTTTTAAGGAGCACCCAGTGAATAGTGTCCATTCAACACAACTGAAACCACTGAGCACCAGACTTGATCTGAGATCGATCCCTAACTCGAAGGCACGCCCGGGTTCGAAAATGAGTAATGCGGCTCTAATTTTAGTGACAAGGTGGTGATTCAGCAGTGAAGAGAAAAAGCACTGAAACCCGCCCGAAGGAACTATATAGAACCTCATGCTGGACGGCTCTTGTACGTACATAAGGCTAAGAGAGGGCGCGGTTGGACGAGTTTTCACTTGTTGATGCCACCTTCTCCCTATCACCTCACTCTAAACATTCGAAATAACAAGAATAATCAATGGAACAACCGCAACACCATGAGATCCTTACAAATGAAACTTGGGCGTCACCGTGGCCAGTGGGCGTGGCGGCAGTTCCGTCGTCCGTCGCGGCTAATGCCGGTTGAACGCGCTGACTTTTGGCTGCGAGCTCATTTTTAAAGTGCCTAGATCACCAAATCCGCTGAAAACTTGTATATAGAGGTAATCTAACATCCTGTTCACAAATATGACATTCATTCTTGGCGCTGGCGCTAATGGAGGACACTACGATTATCTTCTGGGCTTTAGCAGAGGGCAGATAATCGTAGCCACTGGCGGCAGAGGGTAGGTAAACGTAGCCACTGGCGCCAGCGCCAAGAATGAATGGCCGTAATCAGAATGTTAGATTACCTCTATATAAAAGTTTTCAGCGGATTTGGTGATTTAGACACTTTAAAAATGAGCTGCAACAAAAGTCCAAACGGCATTAGCCGTCCGTCGCAAGCTGGCGGTACTTTCCTAACGTATTTTTGGCTGCGAAATGAATGCATCCTCCATCCTTACAGGGGGGGCTACCATACCCAAAAGGGCGACTAAACATCATATAACGCCCAGAGAAAACGTGGACTGTCCTTAAAAGGGACAAGCAGCACTTGCTGACCTCCAAAAATTTACCGAGATAAGGGCCGTTGAAATAAACGATAATTAAACTGTAAGGATGCCATGCTCGCTTGTTGTCCTACATTGGTTGACGACAGATACTATGCCGAATAATAGCTAGGCGTGTTGCTCGGGTGTGCGCGCGACATTCTGACTGCACCCGTACTAACCGAATTCCCCTTACAAGTAGAACCCAAGGACATCTGTAAGACACCAGACACCGTTCTGGGTACTGTATTCAAAAACACCTCAAGAACTGCTAAAGTTCTTATATGAGTGCAGCGAAATGTTCTTATGAAACTCGTTTTGGAACTGACTGCACCCCTTCCCTGACAAGGACCAGGAAAATCAATAGGCCGATCATATGGTGCTCACCTAGCCATTATTACTGGTACAGCTGATGAACGATTGATCGAATATTGATCGATAGCAGTGCAATGGTGTGATGGTTGCAGAACAGGGTGCCGGTGGACTAGCTGAGCGACACCACGCACAAAACGCTCACCGACGCCATTGTTTGTCGCACTCCACCATTTGCACAGTGTCTCGTCGACAACGTGGCCTGTCTGCGTCTCCACGCCATGCACTATGTCTCGTTGTGCCCGCCCATGATGTCATTATGATGTCATTGCGAAATACTGGACGGATTTAGCAATTATTAGAGACGTACGTCAGACGCAGCGCGGATTCTTATCTTGGTAAGAATAAAATGACCGTTTTGAGTTAGCACTAGTAGCTGATATTACAGGAAAAACCGTGGCAGTGCTCTTGTACATAAACCAGGACATTTAGGCGCAGAATGCCACTATAACTTACTAACTAACTAATTACAACCCAGTACACTGTTTTCTTCCATAAAGGGCAGGCAGGGAGGGGTGGGGAGCACGTGGCGCGCCAGTAAATGATCACTTCCCCACTAATGGTAAGATCAGTGGTCCTCAATTACGACCAAGGCCCGTGTACGTTGGGTAATACCCGACGGGGGGGGGGTTGGTTTGGTCGCCGAAGGAGGGGTCGTATTTGGTCTGAGAAATTTTGATAGTTGGTTTTCCACAAGCGCGCTTTATCCACATAATTGGGAGTACTCTAAGGGGTGGGGGTCGTAGTTGCTCGTCGTTGGGAAAGGGAGGGAGGTCGCATTTGCCTTTTGAGAGAAATTTGTCGCTTCGGAGTTATGAAGAATTTCTCCGGTTTGTGGTCACGGTGTTTCTGGTTTCGCATGTACTACATACACCCTCCCAACTAACTCGCTCCCACTCACCACCCGCTCGACGACAAAACCTCTGGGGAGGGGGAAGTGGAAAATTTTCGGGGACTTCCGGAAAAAGGTTAGAAAGTTGGGAAAATCTAGGAAACTGATAGTTAGAAAGTTGGGAAAATCTAGGAAACTGATAAAGTGGTATGGGCAAAGGGAAGGGTGGTGTCAGAGGAGGGAACCTGGGCGGGGGGGGGGGGTGAAATTTTATCCAGCGGCAGGACGTTCCTGTTCTTGATTGCGACAGCGATCTTTAAGAACAGCGGGAAGGAGCTCCGCGGTGAGCGAGCTGTTTCACCGCTCGAAACGGGAGAGTCGTTTTGGCCCTAAAATATTCCTTAGATGTTGATTTTTCCCGTTCGGCGCTTCAATTTTACTGTTCCTGACATTTAATCAGTGGTGTCCACCCCCTCCCCGCATGATGGATATTGGGAGGATTACCTGTGCAGCACGACAAAGTTGACCGGATATAGGGGAACACTTTTCTGAACGTCATGCTTGACCCAGCGTGGCTTCTTGCTAGGCTTAGACAAAATTGTTCATACTCTGGGGATTAACCCACTG
>MU914286.1:0-20716 GCA_036418165.1 Cooperia oncophora | reverse complement strand
GTGCGCGTCGGCTCCCGCGGACGCCGTAGCATTATCTCGATATACATATGGCATGACAAACATGTTGATGTGACATGGGTGTTCGTAGGCCGGCCCGTCACGGAGGCCTGTCACCTGCGTTCGTGTGTCTGCGTTTAGCAACTCGCAAAGCGAGCAGTACCCAGTGGCACCGCTGGGAGGAGCAGACGTCACCACCTAGTCTGCTCCCTCACTAAGAGCTGGAATTCGGCGTATTTGTTTGAGATCTGTGAGGCTTCCCTCAAGGTGACTTTGAAGTGAAGCACGAGTACACCACTGTCACATTGATTAACCCCAGCCCATGCGCCTGCCCCAAACCTTACGAGATCTATTAGGTTGTCCGGAAAGTTCTCAGCGTTTTGAGTGTTTCACTTTAAACGATCATAACTTTCTTAATACTCATCGGATTTAATCGAAATAAGCACCGTTCGAATCAGCACACTTTTGCCAATGTGACACCAGTCGATAAATCCCATCAAAGAAAAAACTGGGTGGTCGAGAATCCACGAAATCCACGAAGGCTTTTTTGCCTGGTCCTGATTGATGAAGTATTTTCCAGCAAGGAAGTTCTGAAAATGTTTGAAAAGGTGATAGTCGGTTGAAGAATATGGCGGGTGAGGTAGAACTTCAACCCCCAATTCGTTCAATTTATGGATAGTGATTTGTGAAACGTGTGGGCGGGCGTTGTCATGCAAAAGAATCGGACCCTTTCTGTTGACAAGTGGCTGCAGCTGACGCAATTTTCGGTACATTTCGTCGATTTCTTCACAGTAGGACTCTGCTGTGATGGTTTGGCCTGGTGACAAAAAGTTATAGTGGATCACACCAGCCGATGACCACCACACTGTGACCATAATCTTTTTTTCGTGAGGATTCGGCTTTGGAAATTGCCTCGGTGGTTCGTCGGCATCCAACCACTGTCCGGAACGTCTCCTGTTATCATACATGATCCACTTTTCATCACAGGTGACAATTCGGTTAAAACGGGTCGTTTCTGTTGCGCAAAGCCAGTGGAAGAAAACCTTCGATAATTGCATTTCTCCCAAATTTCCACTCAAATTCGTGAGGCCCCACTTGTCGACGTTTTTTCACCCTTCCCCATCGTTCAGACTTCTGCAACACAGGATTGCCAACGCCTAGCTTTTCTGCAATCTCTCGAACTGCTTGGGATGGGTCAGCCTCCACAAACGCCTTCAAATCCTCGTCAGGTATTGCTTTAGGTCGACCGCTACGAGGTTCACCTTCAAGGCTGAAATCTCCAGAAGTGAAATCTGGTCCGAAACATTGTCGGCGTGCTTCTCCAACACTATTGGCCCCCACCCCTGGCTAATTTGTCGAGCTGTCTCGACTGCGGATTGACCTAATTAGTAGTTGAAGAAAAATATCGTCCGAAGTTGCTCTTTCGATTATTCTTCAAAAGATCAAGCAATGGTGAAACGGCAATTATACCATCAGATAGCGCAAAAATTCTCTTCAGGATGTACTACTGAGACGCAAGGGAGAATGAGTTTTTAATCAGCAATGAATGTACAAAAATAGTAACACAAAACGCTGAGAACTTTCCGGACAACCTAATAGTAGTTTGCGGACGCATTTAGAAGGTCAAGGTCCGTTCGAGCGTCTCTGTTTTTCATTCTTTGAAGGCAACGATAAAGCGTAGTAGGTCGATACGCCTAGCATGAACGTATATTGCGTCCCTCAGCACGGTCTGCGTGGCACCCTTTTTAACCAGAAACCTTTATAGCGCCTTATCAAGCTGCGGTATGCCGACCCGGATGCCCACTACAACAGACCTCCCACAACTGGCCGCACAGTTCACCGACGCTGGTGCTCTTACCGATCCATCTGTTAGAAACGATTCGTATGAATCGTTGCTACATAGATATATGAATACATAGGGGTGATCGCTGGTGCATCGACAGTGAGCGGTCGGGTCAATTGGCTCTCTGGCACGGCCCTTCCATTCTTTCAAGTAAAACGTTGCATTTCGTCTGTTTTGTGAACGAGCGCTACCAGCTGAACACTTTCTTCACCATTACTGGTTATTCACTGCTTCGAGTCTACAGCTAGCCAAATTCTGTTTTATTCTTAATTATTCACTTATCATCGGGACGCCCGTTCATTCTTGACTGATTTGGTCACACGCGAAGATCACGCACGACCCGTGATCAATACAATTCCTCGGGTCGTTTAATCAGGTCTACTGTTCCAAATTTTCTTATTTTTGACGTAATGATGGTCACTCCTAGTCGTGTCGTTTTTAAAGGAACTAAGCGATCATGCCCCTCGAGTTCACCGTCATACCCTGCTTCGAGTCTACCTTGTTTGGAAGATGCTATGAGGGAGGTCAATACTTCCGCAATGGTTCCTGATTGTGTCAAGAATGCGTTCAACTCTCTGATCCATGAGCTCATCGATATTAGGGAGGAGCGTGACAAGCTCCGTCAAGAAAATTTGCTTTTGCGTCAGAAACTTGGTAGTACCCCGATGTTTGAGCGGTACCCCCGAATGTTCTATTTGACGAGTGCTGAAACCTAAATGCGAGCATCTCAACTTATCTTCGCCTGTCATCCATTCGTGATTGCATGATCTGAACGCTCCATCTACTTGTTATAGTGGAGTGTCCTGAGCTTCAAGGACTTGTTTTGAAAGAAATAGCGGCATATTACGAAGATTATTATAAGTATGCTTACATTCTAGCTCATTTAGATATAGAATGCTTACCCGTCTCAGTTTACAGACTGGGCCGTCATATTTAGAAAAAGAATAGATTATTGAAAGTTGTAATGCCCTCGTCTTATTTCAGCGACTCGCAGTGCGACGTGCTCCCCGTCTTCGCTCCTTTCCTGAGAGAGGGGTCTTTCTAAGGGAGTCCCTCTCTAAACCAGCAGAGAGGCGGCGCTTTGAGAAAAATTCTATCAAATCTAGCTCGGTCTTCCTCATAGCTGTCAACCATAGCAAGATTCTGTTTACTAACTCCAACAACTGAAACTGACGCTTGTTTACGGTATTTTGCATAATGTATAAGATCAGCATTGGATCCACTTCATTTTTTTCGTTTTTCAGTTTATCTGTCTCTATGAACTAGATGTTCCTAAAAATTGCACTTCTCTTGACCTGGTGGCCGGAGTAGGTACGATTTGTATCTTCACAGAAACTTGGCTCAAAAACATCACACATTATCCCTATGCTCATGGACTGGTCGGGGACTATAGTATCTTGCGTGTGTGACAGAGCGGTAGAGCAGGGGGTGGGCGGTGACAATTTAATAGGAATAAGCTATTAAACTAGTTCAGTTATCTTCGAGTGAATCCTGTTCACAAGCGTATGACTCTTGCAAGGACATTTGCCACCCTGAATTGTCGCTTTCGGGGTTTTAGGCATCAGCCACCGTCTACTCATTCATCTATTACTGGGCAGTTAGCCAAGCCTATCAGCGACTCTAGCGGCTGAGCAAGTCCGGGTATTTTAATAGTGATTTCATCTCGATTCATGGGATCGAGTGTCAATGATTCGAAGAATCGCACATCCACTTTGCCGAAATTTGTATTTGTTGGTTTTGAGTAATTTATCGTGTGACAACTTCTAGATCTACTTGTTTGCTCGAATGCTATGAATTTATTACTAAAAAAAATTTTTTTGAGGTCTCCCATTGGCGAAAGCGACCATTTTAGTATTTGCTTTGATATTTCGGTATGCATGAAACCTTTGATTCCTGTTTGAAGAGGTTATTTTCTAAATGTGATTACTCACGTGTTGCAACTTACCTTTTTAATATATTATGGGTGGGAGTTTTCGAATCGGTTCCCACAGTTGAAGAAAGTTTCTCTCTATCCTCAATCATTCAATGGACACTTTCGTATCTTAGGTTTCTCTATCCGAGCAAACCGAATTTGCCTCCCTACCTTCAGAACATGTTAGATCATAAAGAATGACTCTTACAGTATGCCATTGCATCCGGTGAGCTGGACCTGTGACAACACATTCTCTATGAAGTTTACTGAGAGGCTGCTCAAATATAATAAAAACGTCGAAAAGAACATCATTCGCACTCAACGCTTTTACAACTTCATTGAGGTCTAGCGACTCCGTTAAGGAGTCAAGTTTTAGATGTTGAATCGTGAGGGTAGGTAACTTCTGAATGACAAGGACAAGTCAAATGCTTTCGCAAATGTATTTAGCAAAAACTTTCAACAAGATGGCAGCTGTCTTCCACCATACTCTCACACTTATTATGGGCTGCGACTCTATTTCAAGCACATGCAACCTTCCCCTTATTTGACCTGAGCGATGGTGCTACAATCTATTTGGTTGAGGTGGCATGCTCACACTTTACATCGCGGACCATTATTCCTTTCGCTATTTGTCAGAAACGTTGCTCATTGCTATCGTCTTTCCGTGGCTTACGATATTAATTCAGGTCAAAGGGTCATGTTTTCTCAAGGTCACACTCTGGAAGCGCGCATGTATCAGTTATTTAACCCATTGCGTACCGCGTGCTGCACATGGTGAAGCACTCTTAGTGTGAACTCATTTAGCATTGTTAGATGACTGGAAAGAGTAGGTATATTCCTGAAGTCGTCAGGGACAAAATGTGTGGGGGAAATTGCGAGATTGAATATAATTATGTTGCTAGCATTTTTCGAGTAATACCTAACTATTACATTTTTTAATTAACTCTCCTTTACCAATAAAACCGAAATCCTGCTTAGTATACGACTGAAAAATTGTAAAATGGTGTGAGTGAACAGCTTCTAAGCACACTGCGTCACTTTTTCAATTCCTCTTAATTTTATCAAGCTTTTTTGGCTAGTTTCGCATTTTTCGGCTTTACTCTTTTATCACGTAACAATATTGAATCCTTTAGCATACGTATACTTATAAAGATGCCATAATCGATGGATCGTCGCTGCATATTTGGTGTTTATATGTATAGAAAAACCTTATGTTTTTATGACTCATGGCGCTGCCGGAATCGCGTCGCGCAAATACACTGCGGTACGGCAATGGTGTAAAGTACACTTCCTCGGACTGTCCAATTATGGCCATGGTTTGACATCTCTCTTCTGTGGATTTTTGGAAGCTCTTAAATCTCAAATTATTCTATATCTTGTATCACCTGTATCACCTGTGCTCCCGTTGATCATCGAGTTCCTCGAGCGGGCGCCAGTAACGTCTCCATTCGTCCCTGCAACGTGCAAGAGTTGCCCAATGAACTCTCTCAGCTCGAGGGACACGATGAACTTCATACCGTTCAGAGCTTTCACGAAGAAGTCTGACCATCGCATAGGCGGTCGTCCAGGCGTTCGCTTGACATCCCGTGGAATCCAGTCGGTGACTGCTCTGGTCCAGGCGCGTCGGTCGTCCTCGAAACGCATGACGTGTCCGGCCCACCTGATCTTCGAAACCTTGGCAAATGCGGCGGCGTCTCTGATCTTCGATCGTTGGCGGAGTGCGGAGCTCCGGATTCCCTCTCTCACTTGCGTGTAGCGGGAAACTCCGAGCATCGCCCTTTCGATGGCGCGTTTGAATAATGGCCGCATGCTCATCCTGCTTTCGTAGAGTCCAAGTCCTGGCGTACGTCAAGGCAGGAAGGACCGCGGAATCGAAGAGGTGGGCACGGAGCTTGGTGTTCTTCGTCTTCTTCGCTACTCCCTCGATGTTCTTGAAGGCTCCCCAAGCCGCTCGCTTCCTCCTGCTCAGCTCTGGAGCTAGGTCATTCATCATATTGATTTCACGACCTAGGTACACATAGCTAGAGCATTCAGAGATGGTCGTTCCGTTGAGCGTGAATGGGGCATCAGATCCTCCGTTTCTCATGAACATCGTCTTCGTTAGATTCAGCCGTAGACCGATTGTTCCACACGCGCAGTCGAATTCAGCCAGCATTCGTTCCGCTTGCTCGATGTTTGGTGTTATCAAAACGATGTCGTCAGCAAAGCGGAGATGGTGTAGTTGCCGACCGTCGATCTTCTCCCATGTCTTCCCATTCCAGTTGACGCATGACGTTCTCGAGAGAGGCGCTGAAGAGCTTGGGCGAGATGGTGTCGCCCTGTCGGACCCCTCTCTTCACATCAATGATGATCTCCTTGATACTTCGATTGAGCTTCGTTACCGTGTGGATGTGATCGATCGTGCTGAATCCTCTTTCGAACCCTGCTTGCTCGCATGGCTGTCCTTCGTCTAGTGTTCTTCCAATCCTGTTAAGGATGACTCGTGTGAAGAGTTTGTAGACTACAGACAGCAGGCAGATTGGGCGATAATTGCCAATGTCGTACAGGTCCTTCTTGTACAGCAACACAGTCTTGCTGGTTTTCCACGAGGTGGGTACCTTGCATTCCGACAGGTAGCGCGTGAAGAGTCGAGCCAGAGTTTTGACGAGAACTGGCGGAAGATTCTTCAGATGGTTCGGCGGCTGACCTGTCTGGGCCGGGTGCCTGTCGAATCTTCACGCGGCACGAGATGAGCGTGTGGACTTCGGAAGAGAGACTGCAACGGACGGAATATCATCCTGCCCTCCAGCGGGTTATGGTTGCATTGTGGACGTGGGCTGGTCAAAGAGATCCGAGTAGAAGTGTGGATGACCTTCTCCATTGCCTTCTGGATGCGGTGATTGTTCCATCCGGACGTCGGAGGGCGGTCATCTTGGTCTTACAGTTGGCGAAGTCGCGGCGGGCGTTGCGTATGCTCTTCCAGCCTCTTGCCGGTTCCACCAATGCTAGCTGCTCTTCTCTCCTTGAGGTCTTCCTTTATCGCTCCTCTGCATAGCTTCGCAAGCTCAGACGTCAGCTGGTAATTGCCTGCGGCTCGTGCGGCTCCACGTTGGCGAATCAGCTCGAGAGTTTCCAGAGATAGACGCTTCTTTGGTAATCTTGGAATCTCTTGACTTCTTGGCTGCAGATCCGTGAGATGTGCAAAAGCCGTTCGTATTCCGTCGTGCGTGTCGTCAGATGAACAGTCTCCAGAGCCAGCGAGAGAGTGAAGTGATCCAGTTGATGTGTTCTTGCGGGCTCATACTTATGCCGGCTCTCTCTCCTCGCATCGAAAAGCGGATTCTTGCGCGAAGGAGGCGATGGTCGGATCCCGTGTAGAACTTAGGGACAACAGCGACATCGGTCAGGCAAAACCTTCGATTGCAGATGATGTGGTCGATCTCGTTATGGAATTGTCCACCAGGAGACTCCCATGTCCAGCGTAGAGAGTAGGGCTTCTGGAACTGCGAGTTACCATGGGATGGTATGGGTCGACATGATAAACTCAGACAGCCTTTCACCCTGCTCATTCCACTCCGTTCCGTGAGTTCCGATGTGAAGTTCTTCAGCCGTTCTTCTTGGTCCGATCTTAGCGTTGAAATCCGACGATGACCTTGAAGAAGGTATGATCTTCCTTGTAGAACTTCTCCAATTCCATATAGAACGCTTCGAGCTCATCCTCGTCGTAGCTTGATGTTGGTGCGTAGGCGACGAAGATTGTCAAAGCTGGAGTTGAACCACATCTTCTCAATCGCAAACGTCCGATTCGGGTCGTCAGACTTTCGTACGAATCGATGTTCATGGCCAAGTGCGTGTTGACGAGGACGCCCACGCGCAACGGCCTACTGGCTCGTTGCGCATGTTCCGAGTGGAGCTCTTCTCCAGTCTAGCTAACGGCGTGTAGCGGGCGATGCCTCCTCGTCTCGGTCAGTCCGATGACGTCGTACTTGATCTTCCTGGCTTGCAACATCAGATCTTCGATGTGAGCTTCCGATGCAAGCGTCCGTGCGTTGAAAGTACAGATCGTCATCCTAGTCCTGGGCGACTCAAATCTCCGTTGGCCCTGTGATTCTAGCAGCTCGTCGAGCGGTCCCAGCCGACGTCGCCCTGTCGGTGGTTCCCTCAGCTTCAGGGGAATGAGGCCCATAGTTGTTACTGTTTTCGGCGAGAAGAAAATTAACCACGCGTAGCTCGCCAGGCTCTGACGTGGCACCCTCCGCATTGGTACGTTTTTGGAACAGTCCAAAACCGTTCACCCCCACGCCACGATGAGGCTGCGGATAGGATTTGTGGGGGAATATCTTGAATTAGAACAACATAATCCCATCCTCCCGCATCGCGTTCGTTAGCAGCGGAAAGTCCGTTACTACCCATTTCGCTAGAATCCCTCAATGACTGGACAGCGACTTTGGATGATAAAAAGTGCCTCGATGTAATTTATTTCGATTTCATCACAGCGTTTGACAAGGTTAGCCATAGAATGCTGTTCGCACAAAATAAGTAAGCTAGCATTCCATGAGAAAGTATGCAAGGATTTTTTAGCTGAATTTTTTACTGGAAGGGATTTTCCAGGTTGTATAACAAATCGCTACTCCTAATATTTTCATTTTCCTCAGCGATATCTCAAGCTGGAGTTTCCGTCTCATCTTTTTAATATCTGACTTCGCGCTCATATGGTTATTAAAAGCGCTAGCAAAATGAAGTTGTGTACTAACAAGGGAACCCCAACAGGTCGACCCGGCCATTTGCAATGAGAAGTAGGTATATGGACGTATCTCGAGCCGCTGAATCCAAATCTACTCTCCGTTTTTGCGGAACGATTCTCTGAACGGAGTTACGGACCATCAAATCTTTGCTCCGTTGTATAAGTTGAGAGGGATGGTTGCTCACGGCAGGTCGCCGATGGCCTAGTGGATAAGTGCACAGATTCAGGAACACGATGTCGCATGTTGGAATCCTTGGCACTCCGAACATTTTTGCTTTTGTTCAGAACATTCCATATGAGTCCCCAGAACACTTCTGTTTGGCCAGTTGACCTGAATCTCTGATTATTTGACAATAGAAGCGATCATTGCTCCATCTGTTACACCTTCTGAAAACTTGAATGAGAACTCCAATGAGAATGACCGTTTCTAGAGCTCGCATCGAGGAATGGAGAAGGTCGCCACTACTACTAGGGAAGGTCGTCCGGTTTAAGTGGCCTAATGAAATAGGAAAGTGGTTTAATGAAATATAGTTCACTAGACGTGGTTTTGGACGCTGATCTCGAATCTGCCTTCGAAATTTGCAGAACGATTCTCTGAACGGAGTTGCATTTAAATTCTGTGGGGAATGTCTCTTTTAGGTCTAGAATGCATTCAAACGTCAAATGGGTGCCATATTCGTGTTCAGGGAGCAAAATTACCCTTGGGGACAGGTTTCTAGCCAGATATGAGGTCTTGACCTATCTTCAAAAGTCCGGTAGCAGTTGATCCGATGGCGGTCACCACTAGTTCCAGGGCCAGTCTCTTGTCGATTGCCTGTCTTTGGCCGGAATTTTCTATATACCAGGAAAACTGGAGCAGTAACAAAATGAATGCGCGTCGGAAGGTTGCCAATACAAGCGCTTGTGCAGGGAATCTATCTGAGCGCTGAATTAAGTGTGAACATTCAGCTCGAACTAAACCATGGATGCTTCAATTGATTAGGAAATCATCAAATTGCCAGATTTGGCTTAGCGAACTTGTGATATAAGGTATTTACCCGCCTGCACGGAAAATGCCTGCTGAGCGTGAAAAACGCTTTGTATCGCGCACGACGGCCCTGCTCACACCCGAATTTCCTGCACTACAAGGCTTCTACAAGGTGCCTAGGCGCATACATAAATGGACGCGAAGTTTTCCTCAGGCAAGATTAGGTGAGCACTGAAGTAGTAGTGAAAGCAAAACAACATTTTGCCACGTTTGCGCAGGAAGCAAAAAAGTGAAGCCCAGCAGGGATTCGATCCCACGACCTGTTGCGTGGTAAATGCGGTGGAAAAAGCCCCATAACTCCGTTCAGAGAATCGTTCCGCAAAAACGGAGGGTAGATTTGGATTCAGCGGCTCAAGGCACGTCCACATGTGTACATCTCATTGCAAGACGGCCGTGTCGCCTGGTGGGGTTCCCTTGTAATGCAGTGCAGGTGACCTTGCAGTCTATAAGAATTAATTTATTTTAAAAACTGCTTAGAAGATGGCACATGCCTCCAGCTATATAGATAGAGATTCAGTTAAGATGCGCAATGAAATCAAATTCCGCTTTCCGCGGCAAAGTCTTTTCTCATGCACTTGGCCCCTCCTCCGGAATACTCCACCTCTTATTACATTTGTCCAGAACGGGGAAACATTTCCGCTCAGAACATTTATTGGGTGAAAGCCGACAACGTTATTTCTCAGAATCTTTTATAGGGACAGAAAATGATTGTGCGTTGAAGGCATCGCAATAGACATTTCCTTAAATTTCAATCTTCATTTACCAAGCAGCAAGACAAATATAGCTGAGATCAGTTAGCTATTAGTCAGTGCAAGGTATTTTCAAGATGAAAAGTGATTTATTTGCGAGAGAAGCCTCTAATTGAATACTAAGTCAGGAAAGAAGTTTCTTGCTGAAAACATTTTGAACAAAACCCCAAAAAAAAACAGCTGGATTTTCTAATTTATTTATGTAGAGCGTACAGGAAAGACCCCAACAGCAAGCAATCGACTCTAATGATGAGCGAGTTCTCGAGCAGATTTTCAAAAGAAGGGTCACTATTATAGAGATAGGGAGAAAAATAAAAAAGATTTCCCATACACTGAAGAAAGAGGCTACACCTTTTGCAGCCGTTACAATCGTGTCCCTATCCGTTACAATGGTGTCCCTAAGTCTGACAAAGATATCATTCGCAAAGGATAGATCACTTTCCACTTCCTTTTGGACGTTCGTGATGCTGACATCTGAAGAGATGGCCCTTTCGTTGATGAAAGCCAGCGATCCTTTGATCGTTGGTGAGTTCAGCCGGTACCCTATCGAGGCGGACGGCTTGCAGGTTCGCGTTACTGACCTGCATGGAGTGTCTCGAACATGAGAGATCTGTGTTTGAGATAGCCGAGACTCCTGTGCATGCTGATTACGGTCGGGCGGGTAGCTCTTGTCGCATTCGATATGGGCTAGAACTTCGTCGTTGTCGCTCGTGCAGGATAGTGTTAGCGAGGCTCCGGTAGTGCAACTGTAACATGTGGATAGATCGGCTGGCACTCGGTGATGTAGTTTTGGCGGCCGTTATCGGAGGGTCTTCCGCAGCAATCTGCAAGTGTGCAATATAGTTGCACCGACCGACGTTTGTTCGTGAGTAGACATCCGGCGTGGATGGAAGATGATAAAGTTTTTCGATGCCTGTGGAAGTGGTTGAGGAGTCATGTGATCGCGGATATTTCCATTGCTGCATGGCATGTGGCGCTATGCAAAGCAGTGGTGCATGACGCATGACAGAGCGAAAGTAGCACAGTCAAAATTGCTTCTGCCTTGCCGTGCGAGGACACACTGTAGTTGGCCAGCAGCAGTTGAGCTTGTTAATTCTCCTGCCGTGCTCGCTGGATGATGATTTGACGTATTGCTTCATCCGTTAATGAACGTGGATGACTTGGAATAGGAAGGCTGAATGGAACAATGTGTGCCGATTACATGAGAATGAGATTTGTTGTTCCTGACTTGTTGTCCTGGTAGCAAGCGTTACATTTTGTCACTCATTATTTCATCTTCTCCTTGTAGAGATACTTCTGCGTTTGCCTCAAGTTCCCAACTTGGGCACCGGAAGACAGTATAGACTGTCGATGTCGTTGGAAACAGCATACAGTCTGTGAAAGAGGCAGCTGGATGCAGAGAAGAAACAACCATCACAGGTGAGACCACCACAGCTTGATGAGCAAGAGGTGTAGCCCGGACTGTTGTTGGCAATGTCCGAAAACTCTTTTAGCTTGTCCGTTTCTTTAACTTCGTGGCATCTGTTCTGCCATTCGGAACTGACCCCTGCAGCGATTGGCAGCGCGTTGAACTGGACCTGATCGATGCTGCGTGATCGCCGTGTGGTAGAATGTCGTTTTTCCTGTGCAGCGAAATTGACCCGTTCCGTTGATCGTTAACAGTATCCATCCGGTAGCTTTTGCTGGGCTATGAGGGTTGAGGCCAGGTCTGCTGCACTGTAAAGGTCTGGAAGCGTGCATTATCGTCACGATGGTTTGAACGTGCATGCTTTCGTTTATTCTTATCAGATTTGCAGATTCTTCAGCTTGTTGTCCACTGATTTACTTCCGAAATCTTTGGACCGGTGGTGGGTGAACGTATCAGGATAGGCAACGCCATTATTTGTTCGCCGTTGATTCCTCCTTCGTTGACTCGTATACTTTGGTAAGTGAAAGTGGCTGATGTAGTCGTCCAGGTGATGATGGAAACGTAGCACGAAGTTTTCGTAGAACGACGTAGGCTATGTAAACGATGAGGCGCACTGTTTTGAGCAAGACATAAATTGTTGCGCCATTGCAGTAAGGAGTTTAGCATCGCTGATGATGGATCACAATAAAGAGTTTAGTAAGGAGTCCACCATTGGATATTATAAGTCTTTCCCAACAGATGTAACACTGAAGAGTTTCACAAATGGCATGAGCTTTGCAGGCGAGATCGGAGTCGTTGAACAGTTTGCCGTTGCTCCATGTTCTAACTGATACGACGTGATCGTATTATCAGTGAATTGGGCTACCTTATCGGGAAGGTTGATCGCTCTGCGAGGTTGAAGTTTTCGAAGAAAAACGCAGTAGTTGCGGTACAGACTCAGCGACTTCCATCCAGTGTTACTTACTCGTAGCGATATTGGCGCAGCAATTGCCTTGCTTCCTCAATCAGAGAGATTTGGTTTCGCTTTTCTTCCCCTTCTGTAGGAACATGTTGAAATCCATAAGAACGGCTCCGGTCACTGTTCCCCCAGCTTGATTGGTATCATTGTTGATGAGTCACTGTCGTTGATGACGAGCATTGCCATGGGGTTGCCATATGCACAGAACAGTCTAGCGTTCGGCTTGCATTGATGTCTTTCGCAGAAGCGCGATGTTCCTGTGATCGATCGTTTCGGCAGTCGCTTCCATCCTTTTTTGTTCGACCCTCGTGGAAATCCTTTTCGTCTACATAACTCTTGATCCTGGACTGTTTAGTTCTTCCAGCCGTATGTTGTGTCAAACAGTTGATATATGGTGAAAGACGTCCTACTGTTTTATCATGATTTTTGAGACTTTTCGAATAGATAAGCTGTGCTTGTTGGTATGTTTCACTGAGAAGTCGTTGAGGCGACGGAGGCAGTTATGACCTAATCCTGGTCCGCTTCATGAAAGGAGCATGAAGGGCGGCCAGCTCGCGACAGTCGCGATGAAGTTTCCGCAGGCGATGAATGTTGGCTTCATTTGAAAATTTCGGATCGTATTGCTCCGATGGACAGCGAGACTAGAAACCAGCAAAATTTTTCTTCAATAACATCGTGATATCGAGCGATGGCTATTCCTTCTTTTGCGCAATTGGTTGCGTAGAGAATCGTTTTGTTGGCGATCGTATTTGTAGGGCATCGAGTGTTGAGAGCAAGGGTGAGTTGGCAAAGTGAGATGATGCTGATGCACGTAGCGAGGAGATTCATTTGATGACGAGCTTTCGATCTTGTCGTCATGTGATGTTTAGATCTGCTTGGTCCGTCATTCTTGTTGCTGTTATCCTTGGAAGGTCGTTCTTCATCTCGGCTTCTCGTTGGATTACTCGTTGTGTCAGGAGTTGTGCCGTTTGTTGAAGAGATTTCGAATTTGTAGACGAGGTTGAGAGGTCGAGTGATTGTCTTCTTCGACGGGAGGCGTATTTCCACTGATCTTTTGTAATCGTCACTTGAGCCTATGATTTTTCCTCTTTTCCACTGTCCTTTGTTGAGGGTGGCATCGTGGATCAGTACAATGTCTCCTAAGTGAGGTTCCTCTTCTTGATACGATCGAGGTTTTTTATGAGTGGACTTGTACTGTTCTCTCAGTGAAGTGAGGTATTCCGTAGACCATCGTTTCCAAAAGACATTCAGCATTTGGGAGGTTTTCTGCCAAGTAGTTATGAGCGTGTTTCTTGTGTCGTCTATTGGTTGCCATTCGTGAGCGAGCCTTTCTCCAGGCTGTGGTCCGCAAGAGAAGAGTTGATGGCCGTAAGAAGTCGACTGGTCGTAGAGGGATATGCTCGAGATCATCGGAGATGTAAGTGAGTGGTCTTGTGTTGACGATTGCTTCGGCCTCTTTTGCTATCGTCTTGATGTCATCCAGAGGCAACAAGTTGTTTCCGATGGCGTGTCTGAACGACTTTTTGAAAACATCGACCATTTTTTCGTACAGTCCTCCTTGCCAAGGACTTAGGCTTGGTATAAATTTGACATGAATTCTTCTCTGACTGCAGTAGTCCACGATATCCTCGTCCATAGTCGTAGCTGAAAGTGATGAATAGCATTCTGCCACTTTCTTGAAAGATAGAGCGTTGTCGCAGAGAATCCATGTAGGGCATCCGACGGTCGCAATGAATCGACGTAGAACATGAAGTACTGACTGTGTAGTCATGTTGAGCACGATGTCGACGTATACGGCTCGCGAGTTAAGGCACGTGAAGAGTAGCATCCAATATTTCTCTGCTGTGTTGTAGTCTGACTTGTATTGCATTGGTCCGAAAGAAGTCCATTCCCATCCTTTGAAATGGATACTGCGGTGGCGTAACTCGTTGTATTGGGTGGTCAGGGAAAGGAGGCAGCGTAAAGGGCTTGGCTTTATATCTCTTGCAGTGGTAGCAGTACTTGTTTAGCGCCTTCTTCACCGTGGATCGTCCTTTAGGGATCCAGAACTTCTGGCGGAGTTCCGTAAGGGTGTGGTTGAGTCCGCAGTGGTTGTTTCTGCAATGGATGGAGAGGATGAGAAGTGTTGTGATGTGATGTCCACATGGAAGAAAGATCGGCGTGATCGCATCTCGTGAGAGATTCGCGTTCTTGATGCGTCCATCTGACTTCCATAACGATGTCGTCTTGCATTGGAATAGGTGAAGTTGCTTCTTCTGGTCTTCCGTTGGCGGTACTTCTTGTTGAGCTATTCGTAAGAGAATGACTTCTGCTTTTTGCATTAGTTCAACTTGATTTTTTCCGAAAATGGAAGCCGTCTTGTTGAACTTCATTGAGAGGAAGCGGAGGACCGTCGCAATAGTATTGAGGAGAGTGGTCCATTTGCTGAATCTTGAAGCGTCAATGACCTGCTCGGAGTCGTCTCTTTGCGCGTTGTTCTTCGTAACTGCCACGAAGACTTCTTCGTTTTGATCTTGTCCTTGAGACGGTTGTATGGCTATCGGCGTCGGTGAAGATGCCGCGGACTGAGGCCACTGTGTTTCGTCAAGTGTGAGAAATTCGGGGCCAATCCACCATAGCGGCGTGTTTTGGAGCGCAGTAATTGTAGTTCCGCGAGTGCCAATATCTGCTGGGTTGCAGTCCGTAGGAACGTATTTGATTGTGACATCAGACGTGTGTTCCTGAATGGTTTTGACGCGGTTTCGAACAAATACTGGAACCTGCTTGTCAGATTTTGTCCATGCCAAGGCGACTGTACTATCAGTCCACAGGAACTTGCGTTCGAAGGGGATATCCATCTGCTCTGAAATGTAAGTGATAAGCTTTGCTCCTACAGCCAATGCAGATAGTTCGAGACGAGGGATGGTCATGGGTTGATGAAGCGGGGCTAGTCGAGCTTTTGCCATAATGAGCGAGACCTGCTTCTTTGAGTCACGTCGATGTTGAACTATGTAGGCAGCAGCGCAGTAGGCTTGTGCGGAGGCATCTACAAAAACGTGAAGATCATAGGTAATAGTGCCGTCGTTGTAGTTGGGAAAAAGTTGACGATGAAGTGTTACGTGCGGGGTGTCCCACGATTTCATAACTTGAAACCACTGGGAGTGTTGTTCTTCAGACAGAAGATCGTCCCAGCCTTTGTTTGTCTTCCATAAGGATTGAAGGAACAGCTTTCCCAGGAGAGTTGTTGGTGTAAGTAATCCCAATGGGTCGTAGATGCTCGCAACCTCCTTGAGAACCTTCCTCTTCGTCCATGTAGCAGTTATTGAAGCTGATGCTTTTCTGAAGGGCAATGAGATGGATAGTTCATCAGTTGCGGTATTCCACTGGAGCCCAAGAAGCTTTTGCATCGGAGCTGTAGTCCCACTATCATTGGTTTCGAAGAAATCGTTGAGGTCTCTGCAGTTACTTACATACGCTCGTAGATTCATACCTGCTTTTTGGAAGAGATCTTCTCGATGCTTGGTAGAAATTTTTTCCTTCCGTGATGTTTTGCACACCATGGAACACGTTGTCCACGTAGGTATTCCGGAGCAGGTTGGAAGACAATGACGTTTGCTGAGTCGTGAGATGGTGGTGTATAGTTCCTGACAGGAGAAATGGGGAGCAGATTAATCCGAAAGGAACGCGAGTGAATCGATATGTGACAACATTATCGGGAGAAGGTGGCGCTCTTGGATCTTTTAGCCATAGAAATCTCGTGTAATTTCTAGAGTCTGGGTGCAATCCAACCATTAGGAACGCTTTCTCGATATCGCTACTGATGAGGTACTTCGGAATTCTGCAGCGTAGTAAGATACCTGTGAGATCTGGAAGAAGCACCGGTCCTCTGTATAGCATTTCGTTTATGCTGAGTTGTCCCTTTCTCTTGGCTGATCCATCGAATACGCAACGCACTTTGACTTCGCCGTCGTTTGACTTCACTACACCGTGGTGAGAGAGATAGTGGCACGGAGATTGTAAATCGCTTGCTGGTACTTTTTCTATTATCCCTCTCTGGAGTTGATCGACGATTATATCGTTATATTTCGTCATATACGTTGGATTTTGACTCAGCGATTTTTGTAAGGTTAATAACCTGCAGTATGCCATCGAGTAGTTGTCGCACAGGTGACTAGGATCCACTTTGAATGGCAATTTCACGATATACCTGCCATCTTTGTCGTCGTACGCAATGCTATCGTTGAAAAACTGAAGGCATACATCATCATCTTTCTGGTTCGGATTGTCCGTGATTCCAACTGACTCCAAAGTCCAGAACTTGCGTACGAGCTCCGTCAAGCTATCGTAGTTGGCTGGGTGCTGGATACTGTCATCAGAGAGGACTGAAACGAAAGCGTTGGCTTTTTTGAAGTCGAAGACTTTACCGGTCAAAATGTCGCCAATGCTGGTGTGGAGTAGACGGAAGCCATTCGGAAGCGTTTCGTATGAGAAGTCGTTGGTGAGGACAATATCCCAGAAGTAATCGTTCCCGATTAGAAGAGATGCCTGACCGTTGCAGATCTTCACGACGTTTCCATCGCGTATTCTTTCCTGCCGAGCAAAGATGAGATTTCCTGTTAACGTGGGCAACGATTTGACATTCAATTTTTGTGCTCCGCTCCTTGTTCGAATGCCGACCACATGGTTGTTGGAAGTGAGATGAAGAGGCGTGCTCGTTCCGAATGTGGAGATGGATACATATTCAGGCTTGATGACAGGGAGGTTTAAAGTTTTCGCGAGGCTATCGCATATGTAGGAATGGCTTGATCCAGAGTCCAGGAATGCTATTACGTCCACACTTTTAGATTCGTCGAAGGGGTTGAAAATAGTGACTGTCGTGCACATGAGCGTAGCTGCCGAAGAGACGGTATTCGTAGTGAGCGTGGAAGAGTTTGATGTTGTGGTAGCTACGGCTGTTGTGTCGTCACGTTCTTCGGAAGTCTTCTCGCTATCCTGGTCTGAGTTACGTGCGGCTACATGCGTGAAATGCTGACGTTTCGTTGATGATCGCTGATTCATGGGTTCGGAAGACATACCGTCATTCAGCTTCCTTGTCTCCTTCTGATCCCTACTGAAGCAGAGGGATGAGTGGTGGCGTTTTGAGCAGAATATGCAAACTCGCTTTGACGGGCAGGTTTTGGTTGTATGTTGATTGGAAAGGCAGTTGAAGCATAGACGTCGCTCTCTCACGTACTTGATCCGACGTCGGGGCGTGATGATGACGTTGCAGTTGATCGGTGGGTGCTGTCCCGACTTGCAGTATGCGCACGGTTTCGTCTGTTGTTGACTTCTGGTGTGTCCGAGTGGTGTTGGTCTTTTGCCTCGAGATTTCGATGAGACGTGGAACGTATGATGTTGGTTGTGTTCTGCAATTGGTCGAATGTGGGAGGACATCTCGAGTAGCGTCGTGTCCTTTCGAACGATATCAGTCAAAAGATGAAGCAATTCACTTGGCGAAAGGTTATGAGAATTTGACGTCCTATCGTAAATCTGACTTCTTACGCGTAGTGGAAGCTTGTTGAGGAGAATTGCTCCGAGTCCAGTTTCCTTTGAGTCGTCGTTTCCATCAGTGAACTGCCGTACAAGCGCAAACATTTGATTGTAAAGGCTATGGAGATGGCGCCCTTCTGGATCGCATACGGGAAGATCGGCCAACCTGGAATAGAGGATGTGTTTGATGGTTACCTTATCGTCGTAGTGCGTCTTCAGGATATCCATGGCAATCTTGTAATTCTCAGAAGTCAGCGATAGCCCTTGTATGGCGTTTAAGGCGGGTCCTCGTAAGCATGACTTCAGCAACGAAAACTTGGTCGTGTTGTCGAGTTCCACCTTGTTTCCGACTAGGGTTGCAAAACGAGATGCGAATTCGGGATACTCCAGGATGTTCCCGTCGAATGTTGGTAGCTCCATCTTGCTCAGTATTGATGCGTCAACGAAGTTGAGAAGCGAGGCGTTGTATGGAGGTACAGCTGTGTTCTGAGTCGTAACGGGCGTGTTGTTCCATCTGTTGATTGGCTCTGTCCTGATGAGGTGTTCGTCTTGACGGATCCCTCTGAGATTGTGTTGATCATCCGCGCTGGTGGCGTCTGAAGAGCCGGAAGAGATGTCGATGTTCCGCTTATGGAATTCGTTGTCGAGGTCGTCGAGGAGGTGATCGAGCTCTTCTAGGCGAGAGACGGCTTCTGATGCTGACGTACGGTAGTCTCCGTATTTAGCTAGATACTCGTTGAATAGCTGAGCTTCACCGGCGTCGGATTCCTGCAGTTGTGCCCATTCTTCATGCAGGAGTGTGATGCGGTTGTAGGCCTTGAGAAGATTGGATTTCGTACTGTGAAGTTCGAAGCGTAGCGACTCAAGTTGATCGTTGTCCAACAGCGTGAAGTCGCGTTTTTCGGCATCCACATCGTAATCAGCTAAAGTCTGTGCGACTGTCGAGCAGTATCTCTGGATCTGCTTCTTGACGAATCCGATTTGTCGGCGAGTTTTGGCGCTGTCTGGCATTGCGGAGTAGAGCTCCCGGAAGTTTTGGGCGTTGACGCGAGGCTGCTTCTAGTTGACTGGTAGTGAGTAGCGAAGAAGCACTTGACTTGGTTCCAGCAGCTGGGAGAAGTCAGGGCTGACGTAGCTGACGTGGCGGTAGCGAGACTGTCTTCGTTTGGCCTTCGCTGGTGGATAGGTGTGTCAGATGGTTGGGCAGGAGCCGCAATAGAGGCGAAGGTATCGGACGGTTGGGCAGAAGCCGCAGTAGGAAGGAATGTGTCGGACGGTTGGGCAGAAGCCGCAGTAGGAAGGAATGTGTCGGACGGTTGGGCAGAAGCCGCAGTAGGGGCGATGTGTCAGACGATTGGGCAGAAGCCACAGTGGATGGGATGTGTCGGTCCTTGGAGGCGATAGACGACGCTGATGAAGCTTGACTGGTTCTGTGGAGCCGTGGTCGCCACTTTGTCCAGAACGGGGAAACACTTCCGCTCAGAACATTTATTGGGTGAAAGCCGTCAACGTTAATTCTCACAAGCTTTTATAGGAACAGAAAATGATGCGTGTTGAAGTCATGGCAATAACATTTTTCTAATATTCAAGGCAATTTACAGCAGAAAGACAAAATATAGCTTGAGTCATTTAGCTATTAGTCGGTCAAGGTATTTCAAGATGAAAAGTGATTCATTTGAAAGGAGCTTTCAATTGATATGAGTCAGGAAAGGAATTTCTATATGAAAACATGTCTAAAGCTGATTCTATTTCTGTAGAGATACAGAAAGACGTAAGTAGAAGTTGGATTGCTGAAGGTATAACTTGGTTGCTGCCGCACCCAGAAGAGTATTTAAAGGATATGGAATTGTACGAAACTTATTTGAAAGCTGATCAAGTCGAAAAGCTTCTCATTTGTATCAGTACAGTGGGCTATTCTCAGAACAAATCGTCTCTTTCATCTCCGGCATTACAAGCCTGAGCGCCATTCATACCAAGTGCGCGATGCTGCGGGCAAATGGCCGATCTCTCTTGGTCGGCCAACCTAGCCCTCCTGGGATGGGAGCTGGCAGAGGAAACAAAGAGACAGAGCACAGGATACCTTAGTGCCACCGCAAATCATTGTATAGGCCATAACGCAGTCAAAAACCTACAACTTTGCATATATTTAGAATGCCTACCGCATCCAAGAAGGCATTGATCAACGGCGAAAGCTTCAGCATTTATCTTCAACGCCACCTACTGGATTCAGAGTTTCTTTCACTAGTCAGAGCCGGCGATAAGTCAGTTTGTTAAGCTCTCAGACGAATCTGTTACCAATTTGCCATTGACGGAGAGCGGGCGACTCGGCTGGCCTGAGCGGGAGCCGAGCCGGGATACGATCCCTGCGGTGCGCGCATGGGAAGCAGGCCTCTTGCCACTATACAAACCCGCTTCAATATCAATACTAGTATCAGTAATGTTAATATTAACTCATAATAGTAGTTTTGTAGTTCATTATGATAGTTGTTAATAACAACACTAACATCCCTCTAGTATACCAGGGAGCGATGTCGCTGTCTAGCACAGCGCCGGCATCAATCCTGAAAACGCACCTTCAAAATTCCTCACTT
>MU914285.1:7096-18819 GCA_036418165.1 Cooperia oncophora | reverse complement strand
GCGCTACCCTTCAAAGCCAGTTAAGACCATGAGCGAAGTCTTTTGCGTTTTCAGAATGAAGTAGTTTGACCTCTGAAATACGCTTGGCCGCTATTGACCTGGCGCTAGTGACAACAGGAAGAACCCGGTCTGTGAGTCTGGCGCCTGGCGTTTCATTCCAGTGGATCCAGTATAAGTGCTCGACGGTCAGGATAACTCCCGGGGCACCGCTCTGGCCGAAGCTACTGCTAGGAATTTGTTTGATCGAAAGGTGGCCTGAATTCGAAGAACTGGCGAAGTGCGCAGTAAAGGGTACATAGTGACGTTCCACTGGCTCTATAATTTCAGGTGACTGAAAAAGAAGAAAGCAGGAAAAGTAAAAGGAGCAGAAAAGGAAAAGGTGGTTTCTAATCTTCTTCCAATGTAACCTCTTTGGCAACCAACTTACTAGAGAATACAAGAACGAGCCACTTACCCCATCAAAATCTACAAGTTTTGAGAAAAGTTTAAGTAATTATCAAGAATCAAGAAAAAGAGACAAATACGAGAGAAGAACTATACTCGCATACCTCCGTCGACTTGAGGAACTTATTTTTGTTTCCTTAAGCACCTCATCGTATGCCTCCAAGAGATCAATCGTAACCATATCCAACCGGGACAAGTTCTTTTCCTGAAAGATAACCAGAACACAATCAGATGACGCAAATGAACAGTGATCGGCACTGATAATAGGACCAGTTCCGGAAATCATATCGAACAAACGATGCGATTCCGTAATGCTCAAACACTCCACGGACACGTGCCATAAACAGAAGCTGAGATAAGACCGAAACAGAAAAAAAGGCAAAACCTGCCTGCCTAACACGGTTCACTGCTTCTCCTCCTTTGATCGTCTCCTGACTCACAACAATCGCCTAAATACTTACTCTTGTTATACTTGTCTTTATGAACATTCGTTGGCACAGTTCAGCTGGGAGGGGAGGAGGGGGGTCCACTTTTGCTATTTCCCATCGTCGTGTCGAGCCAACATGTAGAAATTTGTGAAATTTTGTAAAGCTATAAAATGATACCAGTCAAAGTTTCCCGAGACTACTTGTCAACTTCTGTGAAGAATTCCTGTCAATTCTTGTCAAGCAATGAACACGACTATGAGAAGTAGCTAAAGCACCAATGCCCCCCCCCCTGAAATAAACTACGCCGATTTGTTCGGTAAATATGAAATGCTTCTGTGAAATTACTTATTTTACTCGTTATTATTTGCTCTTATCGATCAAACAAATAACCTAGATCCCAATAAACTACCCACTTCTAGATCTGGTATCCGGGTAGAAGGACCAAAAGGATCCTCAATCGCTTCGGCAATACAAACGACTGTATCAGCAACATCGTAAACGAATTCTTCAACTGCTCGGGCTCTGACGGAGATCGGCTCGATCAGCTCCCATAAGGACTTTTCTAAGGTGTGTATAATCAGCAATTTTGTTCACTTGGTAGGCAAAGAAAAGCAGTAACTCACTTTCAATCATCTCTTTGTGTGTCACTCCACAAACAATGCTCTCTTTTGCTAGCAAAGCAGCTTTCGAAAGCAGAACCTTAAATCTCAATAATATTCCGGCCCTCGCAAACTTTTTGGCAAATACTTTTAAAGAACATAATTAAAGGAGGATGTACTATTATTGCGATCAGGTGATTCGGTCAGTAGATGATACTCCATCTGGGAAAGGGGTGACTGCGTATTTCACTTGAAAACTGCGTGGGAATGTGCTTTCATGGTATTTCCATTTTGAAACAAAATCGTATTGGCCTTGTGCCTAACAAAGACTTGATTACACTTGTTCTAAAACGGCGCAGCATTCCTCCAAAAGCGCAACAGCCGTCGCGTTTCAATGAGTTACGTAGCCACGCCCACTCCTTCTCTGTGATAAGAAATGTACGCGCGTAGGTCTCATTCGCACTTTGCAAATGGGACAATCCACGATCAGAAGAATCCGATATCCGAGGAGAAGAAGAAAAGGGGGAAAACAATCAGCGTTGATTTCCCGAACCACAGAATTCCTCAAATAGCGTACCCTCCTGAACCATGGACTTCCCAGATCGATAAGTATTCTTTCCTCTGTCGTGAACTGTGAGTAAACGCGCACTGTCCACTTTAACACGGCCGTAAAGCGTTTGTAAGCAAGGAATAGAAGTGTACTTACCTTGTGACCATTGTGCAATCGGTCAAAAGTCCCTCCCAATACGACCTTTTTGTATTTCCCTTGGGTGACGGGAACATCCTGCAGCTTCTCGTCCCCAATGAGGTGAGCAGACTTCGGTATTTTCCTGCCCAGAAGGACACGAACATCCAATTGAGGACAAAGTACAGATGAGTGTAGGTAAACTGATGGTAGCACTGCATCTAAATCTGGTCCCTGGACACTGAAAAAAAGGAATTGAGCACCGACTTCGAAAAAAAATCTAGCGATTACCACTGAGTCAAAAAAAGATCCTAAAATTAGAAGGCGAGTGCCGCGTCTATGTCCCTTCCCCAGCCTAGGCACGAGCTTGGGTGCTAGACTCCTATTAGATTTTACAATATAAACCATTATTTTTCGTTTTCAATGATTTTTCTTCGAGCACAGACAACCAGAGTCGTTCCGAGCTAGAGCTTGGAAAAGCAAAGTCATGCGGCGCCGTGCGGCATATCTCAATTATTTCTACAAAAACTAGAACTTTTGCTCTCACTTAAAAATTTTCGAAAAATTCCCAAATTTGCAAATTTTCAAAACGTCTAAACATTGGTCGCAGTTCGGCTTGGTGTCCCATCGATCACTGTCTTTGTCTACACTTGACAAAAGTCTAGAGTCAGGTCATACCAAGGCTAGACGTGTAATTAAACAGGAACTACCAAAGAAAACCAACAAAGTGCAAAGTGCCCCCCTCCCTTCCAGCCCTAAGCAGAACAATGAGAGAAATTGTATATGAACTAAGGCTAGATGTGGAAAATTCTCGCTCACTTTTTTATGTTCTTTCTTTGACAGTTACATTTCACTTTGGTCTGTTCCATCCCTGGAACCGTCTACTTGACACTGGTGTTAAATGAGATGTAAGCCCGTGATCCCCTACTATTGCATTTTATTTCACGATTAAATAGTACTGTGAGTGAATGGACTCCTAGTAAAAAATTGTTTCATTCCTTAAATTAAAGTCCTCCCTTGAAGTTTGGTGTCAAGCGAATAAAAGTAAAAATGTGTCAAAAAACCACTTGGATTTTTCCTTCGCTCGTATTGTTTTGAGTAAACGTGGTCCTACCCTCCTAGACCAAAAACTGAAAGTCTTTCGTGATGTGCCAGGCCTGAAGTGATAAAAAAGTCTTGAGTCAGCTCTTTGGGACCAAAAATCGCCAGATAAAGAAAGCTGAAATCAATTTTTCGCGCTTATCGCTCAGCCATGAAAAAATGCTGCCTCTTTCCGAAGCGACTTCACCAAACGGCCTAGATCGATCGCTAAATAGAAGAAGAAAATAAAGGGATAAAAATAGAAGAAAGAAGTCAAAAAAAAGTAGACGTACCGGATGTAAAGACGTGATTTAACGGACTGAGCAGCATTGGCAAGCAAGGACTTCAGCGATGGCAAATTACGCGCAGACAGCACCAACAGTCCCACGTCGGGCATTTCTGAAGACATTTAGGACGAATCAATGCGAAATCGGGAACTACAATGGTGGTCATTCGGGATAGTATGTGAGTGAGCGTGTGAAGGGTGGCGGTCGACGATCGCCGGGCGCTGATGGACGCTTATCGCAGCCCTGGGTCATGCATTTGTGCCCCTCATGCTGATGCAGTCCTGCGGCAAATATCATCTGCGCCTTACTCGTACATTCTTTAATTGTTTAATATTTATTATTATTCGTTCATCAATTCAAGCGCTTAATCTGTTTTCCTTTTTTTGCGTAATACGGCAACGATCACAAGATGCCGCTTTCTTGGGAACGTTTCGCCGAGGACTTTTATTTTTTCTGTTTCAATTTTGTCACTGATTGACTTTTCCATACTTCTGTATGCAATCGGACTCTTTAATCTGGGGCCTTCTTGGGTAACAGTTTGTGGGAAACAGTGGCACGTTAGCCACTGGGAGCGATGTGCAGAAAAAACGGTGGCAATAATCACGTGAGATGGAACTTAGGCGACAGTACGGTAACTTCAGTAGGCGAACAATCGTACACCGTATCCCAAATGAGCCGTAAATAAATCTGGATGCACACCAAACACAGTATCTCACGACAACAGCGTAGAAATCGCTTGGGGAAGTAGTTGTTGCGATGCTAAGGATATCCAAAGGATTAGAACTATTGCATGTGATTAGAACGATTGCATGGAGTAGTGCTCGTAAGAACTATAGGTCCGTTGGATGCTCCAATAAATCATTTTTCTATTCATAAATGTACTTGTACAATTGGGTTTCAACGGCACTCGTCAAAAATAGTCCGCGTTGGCTCAGAATTTCTCATAGCATCGCGGCGGAGTCTTTACACATTTCTGAGGCATCTTGTTGAAGCATTCCAGATGGAAGTGTCACGAACTTTCGCGAAGTTGATTAAAATGGTACAACAAAATAGTTTTGCATGTTTTCTCCTTCACAGGTCACGCAATGCCTGATGTTGCTTGAATGAATGCGTTGATTATGATTAATGAAAAAAGAAGATGCTGTGATTAATGCCCTGCTTCTTTCCATGTTCAAGTAGTGGTTGCAATTAGCCACATTCTTAGACATGGTTCTGATAACAGTATAGCCTCCTTGTCTTGTGTTTATCAGTGCCTGCTTGCCTCCTGTTGGTTTCCCGCGATACTGATGACATGCATAGTTTTTTTTGAACAAAATACAGTAGTACGAGATCCAAACTCAGCTCCGTCATCGCCACGATGGCCATGACCCTCTCCCCCTAATCCCCGCATCCAACTCTTCGAGGCGTGGGCGTAGCCCCAAACCCTGTGCTTGTATAACCAAGATAAACGGTGGGACTATTCGTCTCGTCTGCAATCTACAAAACCGCTACTGAACCGCCACAACAAGCTCTGTTCACAGCTTCAAAAATAAGCTCGCATATGAAACCTCAACTACTCGAGCCATCGAGGAGCGGTGCTGAAATGAGGAGAAAAACTTCTGCGTAGTGCAACACTTTCGTTCACTAGTGTGGAAGGCAAAAACTTTCTCATTCCGATGCAGTTGTGTTGTTTTCAAAATCTAAACAGATTTTTATTCAATGAGAATCAAACAAAGCTACTCGGACTAGGTTGCGGTGAGCTGCGTTCATAATTCTCGTCTGCATTTGAGCGTTTCGGGCGAAAGGAACGTTAGCTATCGACCTAGGGTTTTGAAACTTCTCAGCGGAATGCTAGCGTTTTGAGCAAAAACTATAGTGTATGTGTCGATGCCAGATCGATAGCCATGCTATTCTTCTCGCCCAAAACGTCCAAAAATGCTCGTACGATAGCAACCACAACACATACGTGCATTGTGCATGCAACTTCGACGTTCTGTCGTGAGATGATGTGTTTGGTGTGCACCCAGATTTATTTACGGCTCATCTGGGGATACGGTGTACGATTGTTCGCCTACTGAAGTTACCGTACTGTATACTTGGCGAGGGGCGCTGGGAAGCGTCGAGACATCTTGCAAAGGTTACCTGACTCTCTGCTCGGGAATGCACAGCACATACGACAGAGTGCGGCTCGCAGTCGACATGTTGTGACACGTCGAGCGACGCGCTTTACAGGTAGAGTACTCGTCCAGACCACCAATCTAATAATTTCAGTTGTAATCATTAGAAGACGCCCGACTGAGAACTGGGAACATCAAGCCAACGCTAGCTCTTTGTAGGCCATTTGTAGAGACAATTCATTTAACGATTCGGACGAGTTGTCTGACAGGGTAAAAATGTCGCAGGACCTGTCATTACACGTCAGCAGCTATGTTTTCGCGTCATACGGCCGCCTCTTTGAGGATAACATTGGACTAGCAGCGAAGGAAGCGTTAAAAATAGTTCCACGTCCGCAGTATTCCTGCCAGGACCCAACTAATTCAACGAGGCAATGCTTCACTGTGTGAGGTCAACTAGCCATAATATGCTCTATGCTATTTTGCGCACAATGCTGCGACTTGTGGCGAACTACACCCATGGTGTTAATGTTTTGCGTGAGGGATGTGGAGCATTATTCCCATTCTCGGCGAGTGCCACGAAAAACCCCTTTCCAAACAGGGTGATGCACACAGCACCCAATTCACTCAACTTAGCAGTGCTGCGACGCGTCGACCCTCTTGATTCTCTATTCGTCTGCGTCTGCCGGACAAAAAAAAAAACAAACAGCAGAGGAAAAAATATAACGCCTACCCGCGACTTTTCGGTAAAACGAAGGCGAAAGCGGTGGCAAACGGTGTCACGTGCACGGCATTTGTGCACTGAAGTAGGGGAACGCAATAGACTCCAGTTCGCTACGGACAGCTGGGCGTGTCAGGCAGTATGAGTGTGTCACCCCGTCAAAGCCGTTCTTTGCCTTCATGTTGAAGCGCGCATGCGACAAAAAGTTGAAAACGAGTAATACAAACGATATGATACAGTCACATCATTTGCTCGCTTTAACAGCTGGTGTAGAACGGGTTTGGCACCGCGCCAAACTCATCGCGCCTGACACGCCCATCCGTCCTGCAGCGAACTACACCATATGTCGGGTCAACTAGATAGGGAGCATGAGTTGGCTTGTGTGCGTTGCGGCCACGTGCATCTATTGGACGTGAGCACAAGGTCTGCTTCTGGTGCTTGTGCCACGTTCTCATTTCTTGAAGAAAAAGTGCACGCGAGCCTAATCAATCGTAAACAACTGAGTAAAGTTGACAGCGGTGGGGGAGTGAGGAGAACGCACTCTTGCTGTTGACAACTCTCCCACGTTACCGTTCAATTTTGCGGTTTGTTTTTCATCTTCAGCTCCCGTTAATGTTTCCTCGAATATAGTTCATGTGTTTCGCCACCTAAGCATCACCCAGCTTACTGGCCTCGGGGTTGACCAAGCCGAAAAGATTGTGCCATATTAGTCTTAGTCGCTGTGGATGAAGGAACGTGTCAGTGAGGCTGGGTTTGGCGTTTCGTCAGCCCGTGCTCCACCAGTTGTTGAAGCGGGTAAGCAACAATTACTGGGGGGACAGATACCAACGACATGCTACAGTCTTCTGGCTTGCGGAAAAACGTAAAAAAAAGACAGGCTGCGCCGTCGCCACACCTACCGGCCACCTTGAACATGCCGCATAATCGCAGCGAGTAGAGTATAGCACTCCCAAGTATTCACGGGAGCTGTTGTGCACAGCATTCGCACCGGGAACGGCTCTCAGTAAATGCCTCGGATATAGTTGGTGCGTTTGCCCGTCAAGACAATAACAAATACTCTGGTAAGTCTGCGCGCTAAACCATCGACAAACGTTCCGGCAAACTCGGAGGTCATAGCGTCTCGACGTCTTGTTTGACCCTGGATTTTCTTTCAGGAATTTTCTTCGATACGTTTCTGTTCTCTCTTCAGCTAGTACTTCTCATTTCGAAATATTTTTCCATTTTTTGATGTGCAGTCGCCATGCAGTATTAACTGTGCCTACTAATATTCGAACCCTTCCGTGCTTTCGTGTTCTTGGAGAGATGGGAAACGCTCATTCAGAAGTTTCCGCAGGCTTAGCATGTTCTGGAACAACTTCGCGGGAATTCAAGAGCCTATAGGGGAACATGAAAGGCCCAGTCCACGATGATCATAGGGTGGGTTACACATAACCGCCTTCCTCGTTGCTTCGTCCTCTCCGATACGGTAAAGAACCCGGAGTATCCACCCCTCGAGATGAGCGTGTAATGTGGCCTTAACTACAAGATTGATTCAGGTCGCCTTCTTGGATCCAGGCACGCGAGAAATTGACTTTGCATACATAATTGCAGTAATATTTTGAGAGAACATTTTGCCTACCCAGCGAATTACGGCGGCCGGCCGATTTGAAGTCAGTGATTTTATTCTCCCCAATGATTCTGGTACCATGTGTTGTGGTAATGATGGAAAGCCGTATGGATTCTTCGATTTTCGGTTTTGTTTGCCAGCCAGCTGCCTTTTGGGCAGATGCAGTGTTCTACTATTATAGGTGCGAATATGCTCCTTACAATTTTCAATTACCGTATTCACCTGTTATTGTAAAAGGCTTAAAGGACAAAGTCTTTGTAGTTGATCAACCCTGTTGGGATGCGACACGCATTCTACTTCCATTCAGTATTGTAATGACTGATTGAATGCGATGTACCTATACAATGACTTGCGGGGGTCATGTCAAGTTACGAACTAGTGTTCTTATCCTCCCCAACGAATTTGTGGTACGCGTATTTCGCAGGCGGAGCGTCTCCGGAAGGTAGAGAGACTTGGTTGGCCCGAGCAAGGAGCTGATTTGGGATTTAACCTCCGGGCGCACTGTTCGGTAAACGGACCACTTCTCACTAAATCCTCTGCGCCTCAAAAACATCATACCGGAATGGTCTCTTCTAGGCAAAAGTTCTCAGTAAGATGTGGAACATCTGAGTTCGGGGAATGTCCATCTCTTCAGGGTACAACATTGGGATTAGGGCCTCCCCAGAAATTTTCCCTCCCAGTACAACCTCCCCTGCCCCATACCCACTGCTTCACACCAACTCTCTGCCAATTTCAGTTCCCCGAGTTTTTCCAGTTTTTCTGAAAGAGCGGCGTTGAGCGGAGGGGAAGGGGATGTCGTCACCAAGTAACAATCAAAATTAACTATGAGTAGTAGCAGCTGCATAAGTAGTTCATCGGCGCCGATAAATGGGGAGTCTCGCGCGTGTGAAACAGGAAAAGTCGCGAACAATCAACAGCTGGAAAATGTTTTGCCGCGGCTTGGAAGATTTCTCTCAAATCCAGCTTAGCAACACACGACCAAATACGACCGCGCAGCGTCAAAGTACGGACGCCCAATTGGGATTCTCAAATGGTGTACCCTGCTCGCAGGAGCTGCAGTATTTCGCCGCAGTCTGTCCCCCAGCTCAACAGCTGATATGTATCAAAACCGTTATCGCCAAGTTTCATGTTAGACCTTTTGGATGCTGTTGCTACATCAGCTGTGCTCTAGTCAGTTATTACCCTGCCTAATGCACTTTCGCTGCTGAAACCGCGTTCGCTAACCACAGCCGTTTTTCGGAGAACTCATTCGCCATCGTTCCCGAAGAAACTCGTGTTTGCACTTTGGTATGGTGTGAGAGTAACATTCCTCTTATTAGGTTGTTCGAAAAGTCCTGCGACACTTTGATTAAATTGTTCTAGAAAAAGACCAAAAATCATTTTGGATGTTTTTATCCCTGATTAGTGGAGAGTGTCCTCTGGGGTTTCTGCACATGGGTATATCATGACTTTGAGGAAGTTTTCAAAGCTTAAAAGTCCCCCAGAGATCGAGGTACTTCTCGACCTGTCCCATATTATGAGTTCCCTAGGCGCACTCCCTACCCCGTTTTTGTTTTTTCCACCCCCCCCGCTGTCTTGAGGAAGGATATCGCTTGCCATAGCAGAGAGTTCCTTTTGCATCAGCGCTTCCAGGCTGGACTTATTCAACTCGGAAGTAGGCAATGTATAGGTCGGCCACCAGCACAGAATGACGGCCCTTTACTCAAGCTTCTTGAGGCGCAGCCGAACGTAACCACCAGTAAGTTGGCAACCTCTCTAGGCTCCACCTAACCGACAACTGCCATGCTTCTCCGCAGTCTCGGTTATCGGAAAATTTTTTTATGAAGGATGCCTCATGAGTTGAACCCCTCTGACAAGTCATACCGAATGACCGTGACTGAGTTTTTTTTTTCCTTGTACACACTGGAGGAACATTTGTGAGATCTTGTGGTTGGTAGAGAGTGGTGGGGTCCTTGCGTACATCTTGCACATGTTCCTCGCAGGATCTCTCAGAGAGAAAAGTAGATTGCACAGCCAAAAGCAGATGTGCATGGGATAAAGATTTCAGTAGGTTATTGGTGGGACTTCAAAGCGGTATCTCTGGATACTAGCATAACGGTAAGGACTACAGTCCACTCTAACCAACCTCACAACATGGATGACGTCACGCTTGAATTCTTCAAAAATACTCAATTTTTCTCTACCGCTCGGCAATGCGAAGACCGCATGTTAGGATCAGGCCACACCAAAAGATCGTGGATCTTGATCTGAGAATGCGACCATACCCAGCTTATTCATCAAAGTTAGCAGTCTCTAACTACTACCTTTTTTGATCCCTACCGCATCCTTAAGAAGGCAAAAATTCCGAAAATCGACGTCTACTCAAAAATGAGTGCTCCACCTCTCTTATCATATGTAGTTGCCGTATGTTCAATAAAGAAATGAAATGAGTATGCTGTGCAAAGCCAGGGCACTAGTCCTAGTCCTTAGTGGTGATTACCTTGTAGATTGGAGATGTCTTTTAGTGACTGAAAATTTAGTCCGAAAAATTGGTCAAAGTGTCGCAGGACTTTTCGAACAACCTAATACTATTCAACTTATCTTTGGCCGTTTTCAAAAGTGAATATCGTCAGACTTGAAAGAATGCAGTCTCCATTACCAGTTGCACTTGTATACAATTAGTGCACCACTAGAAAATGGCCCTGGAACTGCTCCGAAGTTCAAAAACCACCTCCTCAGAGAGAGGAATACTAGCGGTTTGTTCTGAACTGAACTTCTTTGGCACAGTTCGACGCGGGGGGGGCATTTTGCACTTTCGCTACCTTCGTTGTCGTGCGAACCATCAAAAAGAAATCTGCGGTTGTGAAGTGCATACAAGTGCACAGTTTGTAAAAACTACTTGTCACTTTTGTCAAGAATAACAGTTAACTCTTGTAAAGCGGGGGAGGTCGGCGAACGTGCAAAATGCCTTCCCCCCCCCGCCTCTGCCCTCCGCGCCAAACAAACATCCCTTTCGGCGCCTTTCTTTCTATTTCTTGTTCCGATTCCAATCCCTTTTAGTAAATGATCAATTTATTCTCTACGGAAATATGTACATAAGAACAACAAACAATGGAAATATTAAAGAAAACAAAGCGGATGCAATTTGCGAATTCTCAGCCAAACCTCGACCAGGGGCGAGGTCAAAACACGGAACCACTCGGGTTGGTAAACAATCTGGCACAAATTAGATTGGCAGGCGAACTATACACAGACCCCTGTCACTGTCCCTGATTCAGGCAACCGGATGGGGTGGTCCTACAAAAAAAGACCGGCGGAATGTGACGCGTAGGACGACATCGCTATAAGCGGAACTGTATTGGCTTAGGCGATTGCATTAAGGAGTAGATTGATCGATCCTAACGTATGGGTAAGATTCGTCGATAGTAATGGACCGCCGAAGCGATTGAACGGAAGCATGGACCCTCTCCGATCACCCATTTGTCGCCCCGTCGCTCGAGCTTGATGTGTAGGACTCCGGTAGCACCACGAAGCGACAGAGCTGCACTTCCCTCTCCTCGCGATCTGAATTGGGCAGGTTCTCTTTATGGTGTAATGGCTGAAGTGAGTCCTTACCTCAACAAAAAGTCGCCTAGCCCTCGACTTTCGAGAAGTTTTTCGGCTCCCACTCGATCGATGTTCCTCTCCAGAAGCATCTCCTCCTCATTTCGCGACTCAACCTTTCGTGGCCGCTCAACCCTCAGTGAATGACGTTTCGATTCCAACGGCGAATTTCCAATGTGAACTAGGCGATTCGAGAAG